>JBAIZL010000004.1:15327751-15345251 GCA_036971475.1 Prosapia bicincta
TAGATATGTATATACATACGATAAAATCAATATATTGAGTGGCAAAATAGAAAGCAAAATTAATTAATTAAATGTAATTTATGAATTATTAATTGGAACCACTATATTAACGTCAAGTGTTTTCCACTACAAGTTTTTTTAAATATATTTGAACTTGAGTGGATGGATAAAGAGTATTTTATTAACGATTAAAAATGTGTACAACATACACACACACGCGCGCGCGCGCGCATATACACACTCACACATACACAAGGAAAGTGTGAAATAATAGTAAACAGTACCATCATAATCAGAAATGAATAATGCATGATATATACCATATGTTAAATTAGAATAATCATTGTTGCCAAATTTATTGCAATGATGCCAAGTTTATCTTGTTGCCGTAACACCATATACATTGAATATAGTATCGAATTTAGAATGTATTTCTATTTTTCCATTTATTATTATGTTTTTGTTACTGTATTTATAAAATTTTTTATTAAATTCTTTTATAAGTTTCATACTTTCTGTATTTTGAAAATTGTAGATATTATAAATACAATGATTTGCAAAACTTGATTTATATATTTCTAGTTATTTATAAGCATTTAAATGTTCTTTATATCTTTCTTTTCAATTTGTCTTGGTTTGACCCTTATAAGTTTTATTACTGCTTTCACGTTCTAATTTATAAACACCGGCTTTTTCATGTATATATATATATATATATATATATATATATATATATATATACATATATATATATATATATATATATATATATATATATATATAAATATATATATATAAAACCTGTACATGGGTTTTTTACTTTCAAAACTATTTACTATTCATAGGCTACCAACAGTTGTATATTATTTTCATTTTTTAGTTATTAATAATAGTTACTATTTATTAAGAATATACTGTGGTTGAATTTAATAATAAATACACAAAAACCTCTTAACCACAAACTTTCTTTAATTTACCCTAATGTACATTTCAGTTACAAAGTAACCATCCTCAGAGGGATAACATACAAAGACTGAGACAAAGTCTCAGTTTTTTTTGAAATATAAAGTAAGTTTTTGTGTGTGTTAAGTGTAAGTGCAGAAGGTAATAACCAAGGCCAGGATTCCAGGGACTCTTCATCACAATAAGTATTATTTGAATATAAGTGTAGCCAACAGACGTCTATCTTTTAGTTCAGAACAAATTTTAATTTTATCAAAATTTATAAAAATTATTCTAGCTTCACCATTTCAAATTTAAAAGCAAAGTTCCCGTAATAGCGACCCGACAGCAAGACTAAAATTTTAATACTGTTTATTTTGTTATGTTATTTTAGTAGAAATCTAAAGCCTCAGAAGTCCAACTTTTATCATTGTAATATTAGTCAAGATATTAATCTGTCACTGCAAAATATTAATATAAATTTGGAATAATGTGTAGAGTTAATTGAAGAGAATAAATGCATATTGATGTTTAAAAATTGATAAGATTGTTAGTTCTTTATAAACCTGAAGGTGTGACATTAATAGATAAGGTAAATAAATAACATTTAAATATAAATTTAATTATAACAAAAGTTAAGTTATAATGTTATATGTTATGTTAATTTCAAATAATAAAAACTCTTAACTTTGGAAACTTTATTTATTTAAAGTTTTGAAAAAAATTACACCACAGTAGCTCTTAGTTTTTATTACATATTTTTCAGTTTTTATTTTTTTAAACACTCTTTAATTATTTACGATTCAAAATAACGCTAACCTTAAACAAATTTAATTTAAAAATGTGACAAAATATTATTAAATTCCTAAGTAATGCGTTCTGCCTAATGAAAGGCTTAGTCCATAAAATGTAACAAAACCGAACGGGCAAGATTAGGCCCCGCTTGAGTAATTAGATATGAAATTCTTTGTTTATCAATTATTGACAACCGAAAAGAGATTACACCCCTGTTAATACGCGCAGGGCAAGGTGTTAACGAGGTAAAACTAAAGTCCAAAGCCTTCACTCTCTCTCTTGACAAGTCGGATCAAACATTAACCCCCCGTGCAACCCTCTGTTTTGTTTGTCCGTCGCTTTTTTTATGTTAAAAAACCCAATTAATATCTTGCGTTCGGAGCGACATTTCAACGCCGTCGGTAAAAGGGTTGATATTTTTTATTTTCCCAGCGGTCGAGTGTGACTAGGTAGGGGTAAAAATGCTGTATGACAAGATACTTGTCATTAAATAATGTGCAAAACCGCCTGTTGCTGAATGCCGAGGGATGAAATGAGCCCGGGGATGAAAGATTGCTCATTTAATGGACAAGACAGTTTATAACTGTCGGTAAAAGCCAGTGTGACGTCACCATAAGGGGATTATATACTCCGTAACTGTTGTACAACGGTTGTTTTTCCTTGACAATTCGATTTTTTAATAAATCTATTTAGACCAAAACTCCGGGAACAAAGGTTATTGTTTTATCATCAAATTGAAATGTTCACACGTCTTTTACTAAGCCGAAACTACGAAACAAACTTAATATAATTATATTTTAATTTTTTTAACCTGTATTAAAAAGTAAAATACATTAATAAATTACTACATCTAAAAATAGATCTAGTAACGTATTTGTAACTCCATTGAAGTGCAAGTACAACACGAAATTAAATCGAAACTTGGAACTAAATTTAAAATACTAAATTAATTTTTTTCAGAACAGAATCTTTATTTTTTTAATTCCTATTCTTAGATCACACTCTCCCTTTATATATGTGATTCAAATTTTTAATAAGACACTTTTTATCCATGCACTCAAGTTCAAATAACTTTATTAAACATGTAGTGGATGACACTTTATGTTATTACATTTTTTCAAGTAATAATTCATAAATTAAAATTAATGAAATAATTTTAGTTTTAACAAAGAGACAATAGCAACAATAGCGGCAAAGCTTGTAAAATAGTTATTTCGTCCAATTTCGCTTAACATAAGTGATAACATATGATTTCATAAAACAGATGATTTTATGTTATACATTATGTTGTAGAACAGCGGTTTTAACACAGAGGTTATGTTAATTTGTGTATATTAATTGTAATTATTTTAAAAATGTAGGCAACACAAAATTTGCCTTTGTTTACTCAAGTAGGTATATACTATACGAAACCTTTATTTATGTTTCTTGTTGACAACCAAAAATTGTAATATTTTATCATTAGACAATTATTTTGAAATAGGTTTGGTAGTTTATATATTTTCCAACACTCTGTACATTTTAGTAGGAAGGAAATGGCTCTCCTTAGCCCGGTAGAGGTTAGGTCTATTTTACGTAACTGCACTGTCCTCGTTATGCCTCAATTTTTAGCTACTCCCAGTAACAAGGGCATATTACGCCCTTCCATTGGCCCTGCCTAATTCCATCTACCCTTTATAACAATTTGTTCTAAAAAAAGGTTGTAAATATGACTCCGGCAGATAGTGGGTCGCTTGACTGCATCATGTCACAATCTCCTTACTTCCTTTACAAGGGGTTTATTCTTCTAATTCAACCCTACTCTTTACAACCTGTTCTACTCGTCACATGTGGATGATCACATACAGTGGTTCTAGGCTGTTGTATAATGGACACGTTCTTTACGATGGCATGCAGTGACGAAAAAGATGCTACTTAATATCTAAAGCTATGAGTATAATGTACATAATGAGGTTAGTGACAAGTAGTGACTCGCTACAAGGAATCGGGCAGACATAGAAACGCAGAAGCGGTAGGTACAAGACACGCTGTCAAGTAGTAGAGCGGAAGGAATTGTACCTGAAACTACCGAATCCGCCAAAATAAACAGTACTGAAACAGTTTTGATATTTTATTTCATTTTATTTTGTTTACATAGTTTTGCAAACACATACAAGTAAAAATAATCTAAATCCGTTAGACTCGGGTATAAACATGTTCTGTAAGACGTCTGCTCAATTTAAGGCAAACCTCGTACGGTTCTTGTAGGTTTTGCATCATTTTGGCAATAAGGGGTTATTTCATGATCGTTATACAATTTCTTCCTGTAGTTCGACGATTGTGGTTGGTGGGTTATCACGGGAAATATCCTTCGTCATTCTCAAGACGTAGATGTCAGGTGGTGTAAGATCGGGGGGTTGGGCTGGGCAAGGAGAGTTTGTTTTAAGGGAGATGAGGCAATTGCCAAAAGTTTCTTGAAGGTAAGAAATGCTCCCCAAGGTAGTGCGGCTGTCTGCGCCATCTTGCAGAGACCATTGTGAACAAAAAGGCACGTTTCGGGTACAACAAAATCTCCTGAGGTCTCCTAAAAAACGACAAAAAATGACTCGACATTTAAGAGAGGCAATTATAGCTGATTCAGCTTCAGTACTGTTTATTTTGGCGCATAGGGTATTATCAGGAGACAGTGCAATATGGCCAGGTGAAACGAAAAAGTTGGATGGAAAATTCGTTAAGTTGAAGGACCAAGCTAAGATCATAAACCAAAATAAAAAAAAACAAATTCTTTAAGAGAAGATTTGAGAAAGACTTTTATTGACGTGACTCATTTAAACCTACATTTAGGTACACTTTTTAACCCTACATTTAGGTACACTTTTTAAACCTACATTTAGGTACACTTTTTAAACCTACATTTAGGTACACTTTTTAAACCTACATTTAGGTACACTTTTTAAACCTACATTTAGGTACACTTTTTAAACCTACATTTAGGTACACTTTTTAAACCTACATTTAGGTACACTTTTTAAACCTACATTTAGGTACACTTTTTAAACCTACATTTAGGTACACCTTTTAAACCTACATTTAGGTACACTGTTATTAATTAATTTCATTACAATAACTGGTAGCCCATATACAGAATTCTAACCTAGTTTGTAGAAACATCATTTTTCATTTAATTCAGTTCTACGTTCACAGATAGGTAGTGATATTTTGGGGGCGGGATTGACCTGGTTATGGATATATATATATATATGGGGAAATTGCTGTATACACTTTTAAAGATGTCTGATAGAGTCAGTTTTTCTTCTTAGAAATGTAGTTTGTGAAGATCAAGTTTTAAAGTTTGCGTTTAGGATCTAGTTATTTCTTTCAAGCCTTGAACCGGATTTCCGAAATAAACACCATTCTGTATATTCATCGAACACCCTTAAAATTTAGAATGTATTTAAAGTAAGAACACAACTAATTCACACTTAAATGTTTTTATCTTGTGTCTATTTTAATGGCCTGAAGGGACACTTGATTTGTTTGAAGGTACAAACTACCTCCAATTGCCCCCCCCCCTCCCGGAAGGCATTTTTACACCCGCTACTGTAACGTTCTATTTATTTTAAAGATTTTAATCACTACTTATTTGAGGTTGTATATTAATAGGGACCAACAATACCCACTACATTTATTGTGCCATAGAAATGTTGTTCTAGTGTTGCTGTGTCATGGATCGACTAAGAGGCAATGCAACAAAATTCGAACTGTTTGGAATTGCAAATCCATTCAGTAAGGCTAAGAGAACGTTTCTTACCACGGGTGACGTAAATCCATACTAAACACTTGCGTTCGGTCAACAATGACAACCTTCCAGGACTCGTAATTTCCACCTGCAACGAGATTCCTTCTGGCCTCCCGTTCTTGCGTCCTCTTTGCCTCCCGCGTGAATGCCAAGATTGTAGCGCGTACAGCAGTTAGTGGCCAGTGTCATTAAAACTGACACAAAATGGCGGCTTGCCAGGCCACAAGCGAGAAGGAAACCCTTGCCATGACCACCTGTGTGTGTCCCTCCGCTAACCACTTTATGCTGCTAGTTTTGCTTATTAATAAGCAGCTGTAATTTATGTTTGTATTTATTGACTTTACAAAATAGCCTAAAATTTTGAATATAAAAGAAATAACTTGATTAGTTTAAAAATTAAATTAATACAAAATTCTACATTTATAAATGTAAATAGCCTGTTACATATAAGTAATGGCCTGTTACATATAAGTAATGGCCTGTTACATATAAGTAATGGCCTGTTAGCGGTCATATTATAAGTCATAAGTAATTATAGTTACTGTTTTAAAACCATCTATTTTTGAATTCTTAAATAGTAATAAAAACAGTATAAGGTAATACCATTACACACACACACACACACACACACACACACACACACACACACACACACACACACAAACACAAACACACAGACAGACACACACACACACACACACATATATATATATGTTATATATATATATATATATATATATATATATATATATATATATATATATATATATATATATATATATATATATATTTATTTATGGTTGTATAATATATTATTTTTATAAACAAGAATATATAATGTGTTATTTTTTTAATACACTCTTATTATGTTAAATAAATGAAGTTTTTCGCTGATTTGCAGTAACAGCATTCTCAAACTTATAACCACCACGCAGGTCCATGACTACATTTTGACTGTTCATATAACTGCACTATGTTCCAAAGATCAGCCAATGCTTATTTTATCTGCTTGATTATACAACTGCCAATACTTCCTATTTATTTTATCTTTTTATTTTTACATATCATCGAGTACAGTAAAAATAGTGATTTTGTTTGTATTTGTTCTTCAATAAGTATATTTTTAATTTTATTTTTATATATTTTTAAATTTTAAAATATATTATTTATTTTCAGAAAATCGTGATTATTTTCAATACAATGTGTTGCTAAAATGGATTTATATATTTTAAGTTTTATGTATGCATTTAAATATTCTTTATATCTATCTTTTATTTTATTTTTAGTTTGTCCTATATAGTATTCATGACACGTTGAACATTTGATACTATAAATACCACTTATATCCAATTTATTTAATTTAATATTTGTATTTAGTTTATTATTTATTTTATTGTTGGTGTGAAATACTTGTTTAATATTAGTGTAACTAATTAATATAACTGATTTAATTTCGTATCCGCATTTCGACCAAATAGTTTATTCAAGATTTATTGTATGGTGTTTTTATTTATATTATTAACTAAATTTTTAATTATATTATTATTAAATTTATTGTTTGTTTATTTTTATATCCATTTTATTAATTCTATATAATAAACTATACAAATCTCCCATTTTTTCATTAGTTGGATGGTTTGAGAAGGTTTTCTATAAATTGCAAAATTTAATTTATTATTTTCTTTATAAATAGTGATATCTAAAAACATTTATTGCAATATGTTTTTTTCACGTGTAAACTGTATTTTATTGTGTATATTACTTATGTCGTTAGTTATTAGGTATTGATTTATAGCTCTTTTTGGAGATATTTAATCTATCATCTACATATCTGTACCACAGTCCATTGTTGTCATTTTTTTAATAATTTTACTTATTTCTTCGTCAATATATTGTAAAAATATTTCGGACATAATGCGTGACAGAGGTGAATCCATTACTAAACCATCTTCTTGTCTGTAAATTTTGTTGTTATGGTTAAAGTAATTTTGATTTAATATTATTTTATTTACAATAATTATTTCAAGCATTTATATTTTATCATGTATTATATTTATCTTTTATTATTTTATATGATTATATTTGTTTGTATAAATATGTTAATATTTATATTTTATATTTTTATATATATATATGTGTGTGTGTGTGTGTGTGTGTGTGTGTGTGTGTGTGTGTGTGTAAGTAAATATATATATATATATACACATGGATTCACAAAGATATGCAGAAACCTTAAGAGCTTATTCTACATGCAAAAATAATAAAAAAGTTTATATACTCGTGGGTCCGGAAATGCTTCATTAGCGATTTACGGCTAGCAAAATATTTCGCACGGATTTCAGCCTACTATGTAAAACGAGGTCTTCCTTAAATTCTGCTAAGTTAGATATTAAGCGGCGAATTTAATTGTTTCTTATGGTTTTTGACCTGATAAATTGAACAGTTCCCAAAACTGAAAGTTAAATAGTTTTTAAAAATCCCCGTGTCAAATGCAAACAATGAGTGTAAAATACATTTTTTCATCTTTGGGCAACAATAACGTTCTTATTTCACTAAGACACAGATCAAATTTTTAATAAAACTTGTAGAAACTTTTATTGTGAACAAAACTGTGTAAATAAAGAACACAGAAAACGAATAGATGTTTGATTTAATGAATTTTTATTTATAACAGCAAGACAAGCCTTTTACATTTGACTGACAATAACTTTGTTAATTACCCATAAACAAATTTTATTTCTACTAAGGAAGTTACGTGATGGCATCAACAATTTACAAAACCGACATTCATGGGCAGAAGTGAACCCTCGTGCAATTGAACGTAACTTTCAACAGGGTTTTAGCACTAATGTATGGTGTGGTATTATTCATGATCAGCTGATTGGACCGTTTATTCTTCAAGAGCATTCGACACGTCAGACATACCTACACTCTCTACAAGAAGAATTACCGACATTGCTTGAGGGTGTTACTCTTGCAACGCGACTCCAGCTGTGCTTCCAACATGATGGCGCATCGCTACATTATTTGAATATTGTTTCCACCTACTAGAATCAACAGTTTCCAAGTTGGAGGTTCTATACACTGGCCACTCAGGTCATAAGATCATACGCAGTTGGATTTTTGCATATTTGGATGGATGAAGGAGAAAGTTAATTCCGTGAGGAGCTACTTAGACGTATTAATAAAGCTTTTGCGACGTTAAAGGAAAGCCCTATTAAACTACGGAAAGCAACAAGAGCCATTCTTAACCGAGCAGAAAAGTACTATGAAGTTGGCGGAAATACTTTTGAAAATTTACTGTAATGTGGTTGAATAGGCTAGAATAATGTTTTCCGGTAATTTTACTTTGTGCTGTTATGAATAAAAATTCAATCATACTGTGTTCTTTATATACATCGTTTTGTTTACAATAACATTTCCCACATTTTCTAATAAAAATTTGTATCTGTTTCTTGGTATAATGAGGAAATATTGTTGCCCAAAGATGAAAAATGTGTTTTTCACTCCATTTTTTAATTTGACACGGATTTTCTACAAAACTGCTTTACTTACAGTTCTGTTGCCTGTTTTAATCAAACTATTAGGTGAAAAGCCATATGAAACAATTAAATTCGCCCCTCAATCTAGCTTACCAGAATTACAGGAAGACCTCGTTTTACATGGTGATCTGAAATCAGTGCGAAATCTTTCGCTAGCCGTAACTAGCTAACGAAGCATTTCCAGGCCCATATTTATGTAAACCTTTTTTCAATATTTTTGCATGTAAAATGAGGACCCAATATTTCTACATATCTTCCTAAATCACCCTCTATAAATAGTAACAAATTTATAAGTTTATTTATTTGCTTGTTATTAATCGTTGTACATTTTAAGTGCAAACAATAGGACAAAGAAAGCTTTTAATTTACGTGCAAGTATTCTTTCTTCAATGTATTGTAGATATCCCAACAAACCTCGGGTACTATTTTTCTTATTAATTGCGCAGATATACCGCTCCCAAACTGTAAATCTTTATAGCTTCGTCCAGTAGCTAGAAACCTTAAGGTCACAATTAATCTTTCTTCAGCATTAACAGTATTTCTGATAATTTATTTTCTATTGCAGATCGTATCTATTCCAATAACTCTCGAAAACTGTCATTATCCATTCTTAAAATGTCTCTGTAACCTGTAAGTTCCGAGTTTTGCAAATGTGCTGCTAGATTTGTATGAGAATATTTACATTTATTTTTCCACCTGTACTCACACTCTCTTCTTCTTTTTTTCTTCTTTGCGGCATAACAATAAAGCAGAAGGGTTTTTAGCTTTATTATGAGGATGAGATTCTTCAACATAGAATCTAGCTCCTGTAAGGGTGAACTACTAGCTCCAACCCACTAACTGCAAAGAGAGTTCGGATGATTTCGGCTATTTTCGCTCCCTCTTTGGGTCTGCCTTGAGACTCTTCGCATCAACTGGCACGAAGGTGTATTGGCAAAGCAGAGTCTAGTTCTAACATATTGTCACGAGCCGGTACAACATGCTGGAAAGTGTATGGGGCCCTTTACATTTCATATTATTTTCTGCATTTCCAAGTATCGGAAAACCATTTAGATTTGCTTATACTAATGGCAAAGAGAGATAAATTATAGATAATTTATCTTACCAAAATAATGCCTAACATAATTTAATCATTAAGAAAATTAGCCCTATTATGATTATTTATCATACAAAAGTATAAATAACTTACTTTCAGTTAAAACTCCCGGTAATTTCTCAATAGAAACAAAACGTTTTCACAGCCCAAATAGTGTAAGATAGGGATGTTTTATATCCTCCACTACATAAACCACCTCTCATTGGCTTCTCTGTAATGCCATTACTGGTAATACACAACTCATATAGGACTACTTTAACTTGTTTCTTCCGCTAATATTAGTGCTTTCACCTACCATTACGATTTGTACGAATCCTGTATCATTAACATTTATTACGTGTCTATTCTTGGCGTACTCATCCCTTAGTTCTTTCACCACATGAACCATTGGTTTCCTCGTCCTGTCCGCGGACGTTTTGGACAGCCGCATTTCTAATGTCAGCAAATATCATAACACAAACGTTTGTTCTCTCAAGATCCAATGGGATGGGTTTACGCTTACCATTCCCGAGTCAGAGAGCCCAGCCGATTGGTAAGACCGACCAAGAGTAGCATTCGGTAAGACCGAATTGCACAACCTAGACCGAACTAATCAGACGGGGAATTGAGGTACGGAAACCTGGCCGTTCTCTGGAAGGTTCTACTGGTCCCGAGTAATGCTGGAAAAGAGGCCAAACCGCTGTATCTGGTTGGAGTTCATCTCGTCCCAAGTGACCCGTATAGACCTTACAGTGTATACTCTTACATCCTGGTATTATTAGGCGTGACGCTAAGCCCCACGTCTCGGGTCTGATGCTAGTCACCAGTCACAAGTTTCAGGTTAGATCCGTGTGGATAGACATTTCATATGCTAGACTGGAGATACTTTCGCATAAACATCTATCTTAGTGTACTTTGACAAGAAGGTAAAGTCGGATGACAGTTACTCCTTGTCACTATCATCTGTTTCACCGTCTTTCTTACTCTTCTTCACTTGTTTCCACAACACACAGCATGCTGTCTCGAACTGCATAAAACCTTTAAACAGATATTCTATGTTTCACCTACTTCATTGTACAGTAGTTGATATTCTAATATAGGGTTTGGTGTGTATTAGATTGCATTATTCTTTATACAAGAACACTGAGGAGATTATTAAACAAGAGTACTTTCCCCATTTAATAAAAAAATAACCCAGGAGCAATTAATTACAAAAAGGGTCCTTCCTTAAAAGGGTTGTACAGATACCTCCCCTCTCATAAAGTAATTAATTAAATAGTATTTCATGGGACTAATGAACCCCATTCCTTTATATCATCAAACTTCCTAGTTCAAAGATACCGTATCGCATTATTAGGAATGCGCAGTGACCGTACCAAGGATTTATTTCTTGGTATATATTTATATGATACAATTACGAAAAATATGATAACGAAAATTTAACTTATTGAACCTAATCATATAGTTTGAGTTTTGTAATTCATCGCCTACTATAGATAGTGTGCTAAGCACTCAACAACATTGATTTTTAAATTCATTTTCATGACGTCATTAATCTACTATCAAATCTGAAAATATTTGAAATATAGTAATATGATAAAATCGCATGAAATAAACCGAATTATTGCCTGTGCCCGGCGAAATCATATTTAAGGGAAGCATATTTTTAAGTATAAGAATCATAAACTTTAAACTAATTAACCAGAGTAATTTCTCCGAAACTATAAGACTTTTGTTAATACGTAGGCCTACTTAAATTTAATAATTTTTGTATAATAAAGTATTATTTATAGCTCTGTATATTTAAAGAAATTATTTGATTCACTGTAGTAATTTTAACAAAACAATAATATTTAAAAAAATTCAAAGTCAATTCCTAATTAAGGTCATCAGAGAAAAATTTTATTTTTGTTACTTTTTATTGAATAGTTACCATTAATACAAATAAAGTAATATAACCTATGCGTTAAAACATCTGTTCTACCACATAACCTATAATATAAAATCAGCTGTTTTATGAAATCATATGTTATCACCTATTTTGATATAAATAGGATTAATTAACTATATTGCATACCTTGCCCCTTGTGTTAAAAGTTTTTCTCCCAAAACTAAATTAAGACACTAAATACAATCAATGAAATAATATTTGAAAAAACTATATTAACATCAAGTATCATCCTCAAGTTTTAAAAAAAAATGTATTTGAACTTGAGTATTTTATTAAAGGTTGATAATTTGCACGATATATATAGTTTAAAATATATATATATATATATATATATATATATATATATATATATATATATATATATATAGGGAGTGTGAACTAATAAAAGAAATTTAAAAATAATAAATTACGAAAACAATTAAAAATCTGCAATTTCAAATTATTTTGTAGACAACTTAAAGTTGGACACTTTAGCCAGATGCAATAAATACAAATATTTCTAGAAGTTACACTGCAACCAGACAATGTCACGTCAAACATATGTTATAGAATCTTGAGGCTTAAAAAAATGTATTAGTTTTGCCTTGAGTTTTTCAAAGTTCTCTGTTTTTTGCTAAATTAAGTCTGTCAAGGTATATCATTTACTAAGTGAAGATATTGTTTCTAGCATATATTATTATTGTTTATTCTCTTAAAGGAAACTAATTGTGTAAAATAAAGGAATAATTATTATAAAATTTATAAATTATTAAATATTTACTTTCCGACAGCAAATTGTATATAGTATGAAAATGTTCAACGTTTACTAAGAGAAATTCACAATAAAACGTTGGTTTTATTTTTAATAATAAATGGTCATTTTTTTAAAATTACAGACTATGTTGATTTGCTAATATGTTCCCATTATTTAAAAACGTATTTTGAGTAAAACGTATTTTTATTATGAAATACTATTTACAGATAGTACTATTTACAGACAGACTATTTCATTCATGATTATTTCATATCATAAACTACAGAATTGTATTTTGGTACATTCTACGTGCAAGAAATAATTTTTTTTTTTCATCTTCATTTAAAGAAATCTGCAAATGCATGTCAAAATTGATACGGAAATAATTGACCCAATTAAGTGTTTTAAGGAAGGATCCGGTCCAAATTTTACAAAATACCTCTACAAATTTACTTCTGCTTCTTATATATCCTTCAAAATTTTCAGTGTAGCTTCCTTTAAGGATAAGTAAAAAGGATCTTTAAACATAGGAAATGTTATTTTTTTCTTAATTATCATTCCTCCAAAGTATTTATATTTCCCGAAACAACGAAATTGAAATGAAATTAGCACTTAAATTAACCTAAATGTTTAATATCAATAAGTGTTTTGTGTGTGGGGGGTGTATGTGTGGTGTGTGTGTATGTGGTCTATGTGTGGTGTGTGTGTGTGTGTTTGTGGTGTATGTGTATGTGGTGTTTGTGTGTGTGTGTGTGTGTGTGTGTGTGTGTGTGTGTGTGTGTGTGTGTGTGTGTGTGTGTGTGTGTGTGTGGTATGTGAGTGTACGAGTGTGTGTGTGTGTGTATGTGTGTGTGTGTATTTATTTTATTATTAGTACCTATAACAATTATATATACTGTGTAGCCTACCATTTTGTTTAAGGGTAAAAATATATATGTTGCTTCTTTTGATAATGTCCATCATATAAGGTTGCCAATAGCTTCAAGCAATATGACCTCAAACGTTCTTGTATGTTAAACGACGAATGTATCTGTATCTGTATACATGTGGGTTGGGGTTGTATGTAAATAGAAAGTGTGTGTGAGAGAGAGAGAGAGAGTGATGAGACAACAAAATTAAGGTTTTTCTTTTAGAACTGCTTCATAATTATTTCTTTTAAATAAATTTTACTATATTTTTTCACTACTTTGAAAATGTTTTTATGAATCTTCTAAACTTCTTTCTGTATTATTAATAGTAGCCTATATTTTTTTAAATTTTATAAAACTTGTAATTCTAACGAGCTCTTATATCAAAGGAAAACAATAGTATTACTGTATAACTATTAGAAAATACCTAAAATTACTAAAATCTGCGTATATAAAAGTTCTAAGTAGTAGTGACGTCATAAGGAGAGATATTAGATACGGAGAGTGCGTTATAAATAAGCAAGCTAACCTACATAACCACGAGTCGGTAGTGGCAACCACCACCTAACTAGACCGCAACCAATCAACCCTCCACTCTCTTGCCGCGGAACTTTCACAACTTAGCTGTAACTTCTTTTAGCCTTTACCCAACCTTATCTAAACGTTTGTAATAATATAATCATTACTATGAGATTAAAGAGGATTTCAGTAGAATTTTCCCATACAAAAATAAATTGAAACGTTTTATATTATAAATATAGAACACAGTAGTTTGTATTAAAATTTAAAAAATATAACAGTTTCACAAAAAATTAAAAACAAAATAACACAATGCTAAAAATAATGTAGTTTGAAAATAAGGACGTGCCAATTCCGATTCTGATTCTAAAATTTTTGATCTGATTCTCGATCCTTTGTAATTATATATGCCTGCATGATATTTACTAATAATGGATATAGTCATCTTAGTCATATGGAGAAGCCTTCTAGAAGTTCCGCTTTATTGCATTCCTAATAGGCTATACAAAACGTTCATCCTTGAACAAATATCTGAAAGAATGATAAACATATCGGATAAAGGTGACAAACAAACGGACCGGAAATGCTTCCGATCGTCTTGTTGCGCCATGAATAATTATATTTTTGGTATCTTAAGACGGCATTTGCTTTAACCGTGTAATTCATTTACAGCAACTAATATATAAATAAGACATACTTCATACTTAATTATTTTTCTAATAAATTACACCGTACAAGTATTTAAACAGTTACAAAATCAAGAATCGGAATCGGCACTTAAATCAATGAAGAATCGATGACTGCTCGATACCATTAGAATCGACGATTCCTTAGATTTTTCATAGCCATATACTCTCCTACAGTAACTGTTACATATGGTCTTCGTATAGTTAGTAAAATTGCATAGTTTTCGTATAATATAATATAATATAATACATAGGTATATAGATAAATAGTAGTGTTATATATATAACAAGCGTTATATATTATAACTATATAATTGTCTTCGACGGCTGTAGTTGCAAAACTTTTGTGGATTTATTTCAGACCTTTTAGTAGAAATTTTATACATTTAAAGTATCAGAATTTTTAAATTATATTATTATTGCAATAGCCCTCTATATTGGTAATATATTTGACTCTTAGATTTTATAATGTATTTTATACCGATGTGCAAATAAATGGATAAATTTATACCGATACAAATAAATTGATAATTATATACCGATATTATGTAAACTCTCAGATGGATAAATAAATCAGAGAACTAGACGAAATATAACAAACACTATTGTTTTAGTCGATTTAGTTACATGCAGAAGTTTTTGTTTAACCCCGGAGATAAAATTATTTATTTTTTAAATTTTTAAATTAAAATTCTTCCCATTTTGTTAAGGTTTTGTTAGTAATAATTTTTGAAGCGGCCTCCATTACTTGGGCGTGTTTTATAATATAGATTATTTTTAATACATTTTTATTTACCAACTATTCTTTGAGCTTAGCTTGTGAGTTTATGTCAATAACAAATAAAAGACGTACACAAAACTCACAAATTAACCATTTAATTATTCAGACGCGTTTCAATGACTAAATAATCATTATCAGTAAGTGTTGCTACTACGAATAGTTGTAAGCTAGAGTGTAATAGTACCATCACTCACTGATGATGATGACTTTTTCATTGAACCGCGTCTGAGTGAATAAAAGATAATTTTGTGAGTTTTGTTTATGTCTTTTATTTTTTATTAGCTTAAAATACTTTAAATATATATTTTTGACGTTCATTGTTCATTTTATTCAGCAATGAAGTTTTACAAATATATTAAAACCAGAAGATATATTGGCAACTTTTTATTTCCGTACGACAGTAATATTTTTGAGTTAATTTATTTACAAGAAATGTCTTTAAATAATAGCTGTTTTATTACATTTTAGAAGTTTTGTAAACTAATTAGGAGGTAAATGTAATTAAGTGTAGAAATAATTAGAAATTATATCTGCGTGTAGCAAACAATATTATTAAAAATATGTTTATTCGAAATTCTTATATTGTTATTAATTTGTTTTAATAAGCTTTTGAGCTTTTTAATTTTATTGCTATTTGTTACATTAAAAAATCCGCAATTCATAAACTATAATAATCCGCGTTTGAAGCTATAATAACGTGTAAATACGTAGGCCTAAACCAAGACTGAATATTTTTCTCATATCTTTATTGGTAACCTAAAGTTATTTTGCTATACAAACAAATACAAGAAGATATTTTTTAAAAGTTATATTGTATTAAACTAGGAGAAACCTTTCTTCTTGAGCGCGCCTTAGCAAACAACATATCTATATAACCTTAATTATCTGGACTTACTTATGTAAAACCTAATTAAAATAATGCTTTATCTATTCTATAAAAATATCTTCCCCACTTACCTCTTCCGCTTCTGCCGACAAACCTAAGGTCATTAAACTTGGCCACTTGGTTCTTCATTACCGCCGTACAGTTCCTCAACTCCGCACAGTAGTTCTCATCGTTTCCCGCCCTAACAGTCACCACTGTCCCGTCCATGACGTCACCTAGAGCGACCACTTTAAACGCCACTGGTAAAGTTTTGTTGGACCTCCAGTGCGGCGGAAGCACCGTGCAAACTACATGCGGGCTTCCGGTTCTGACTAGTTCACCAGGGTGTTCCGACAAAATGCCGTCTAAAGTCCGTTCCGCGAGAATATCAGCCGTCATGAACCCACTGTCTATCCCGCTCATCTCCGATAAATGCATCTTAAATGTCTTGCATCGATTTTGTTTATTTGATTACACAAATTACATATTTATTCGTAAACGTTTTTTAGGGTTTATATTCTAAAAATATAATTTATGTTACTGTATAAATTTATTTAAATTATTAGACATTATATTGTCAGTTTTACTGTTAGGAAAAATTCTCATTCTTAAGAAAACTGTATTGAAAATATGTCATCTTAAAAAAACTTGTTTTCAAATTATACCAAAATTAAAACTAAAACCAAATTTATCAATAGCAAATTTTAATTATTTGTAAGTTTTCCAAAATAAGACGTTAGTATGAGTGAAAAACATATTTTTGTTTAAATAGTAATTTAAACTTTTTTTAATATATATAATTATTCCACATATGTGGTGTTTAAAAAGCGAAAATACACATTTTTGATATAATAAAAAAAGATTTTTATCAAGATTTATCGCCGTCAAAAATAATAAACAACACTATTTACCTCAATTTTAGTCT
>JBAIZL010000004.1:15350251-15392751 GCA_036971475.1 Prosapia bicincta
GAGGAAAGCCGGTTGGCGTCATATCTACCATCATATTGAAAAGCACATTCCTAAATAACATTGCTTTACAACACCGAACAAAAACAGTTAACAATTTTTAAACATTTAATGCAATAGATTAATCAAAAAAATGCTAGGTCTTCATTACGGATTCATTGATATTCTCAACAAATAGGTTGTGGCGATTCTCCTCTGTGCAGGGCAATGTTGGACACCTCTTTGAATAGCTTCGAAAAAAAAGTTTCAAAAATAAAGACGTCTAGACTATAAATAAGAAGGAAGATAGAAGCTTGTGGATTGTTAGTACTAATGGTTAAATCGTTTATAATCTCAAGTGGTGAGAGGCTCTTCAATTTTTTGCCCGAATGATAAATACACCAGTTAGATAGCACGTGAGACCTTTCACCCTTCAGGTAGAACATGATAGGTTCAAAGCTTTAGATAGCACGTGATAGGTTTGACCCTTTAGATAGCAACTGATAAGTTCAACCAGTAAGATATCATCTGATAAGTTCGACCAGTTAGATACTACCTGATTAGTTCGACCAGTTAGATAGCATCTGATAAGTTCGACCAGTTAGATACTACCTGATAAGTTCGACCAGTCAGATTGCACTTGATTGGTTCTACCAGTTAGATAGCATAGGATAACTAAAGATGACCAGTTAGATAGCATCGTTAAATTCGATCAGTTAGATACTACCTGATAGGTTCGACCAGTTAGATTACACCCGATAAGTTCGACCAGTTAGATAGCATAACATATATTCGACCAGTTAGATTACACCTGATAAGTTCGACCAGTTAGATAGCATAAGATATATTCGACCAGTTATATTGCACCATATTGGTTCGACCAGTTAGATAGCATAGGATAGGTGCGACCAGTTAGATAGCATCTTGAAATTCGATCAGTTAGATATCACCTGATAAGTTTAACCAGTTATATTGCACCTAATATTTTCCGCCAGTTAGATAGAATATGTTAAGTTTGACCAGTTATATAATACCTGATACGTTCGACTAGTTAGATGACATATGATATTTTTGAACGACACCATCTGATTAGTTCTACCAGTTAGATATCACCTGATAAATTCGACCAGTTAGATAGCGCCTGATACGTACGACCAGTTAGATAAAATCGGATTAGTTCGACCAGTTAGATAGCATACGATAGGTTCGACCAGTTATATTCCACCTAATAAGTTCGGCCAGTTAGATACCACCTGATATGTTCTACCAGTTAGATAGCATATGAAAGGTTTGACCGATTAGATATTTCCTGATCATTTGGACCAGTTAGATTGTATATGGTATGTGCGAAAAGTTCGATATCACCTGATAAATTCAACCAGTGAGATACCGCCTGATAAGTTCTACCAGTTGAATAGCATATGATAGGTTCGACCAGTTACACAGCACCTGTAGAGAGGATTATATCTTCTTGTCACTTAGGAATCAGCTCTGTAGTAAGTCATTCAAAACTTAATAAAAATCTAAATAAACGTTTGAATGATCATTGTAAAGAATAATTGTAATTGAATTTATACGTTAATACTTTCGTAAATCTTCGAGATTGTTCAACAGACTTCGGTGGGATTGAGACATGTTAACATTAATTAGGATAACTCTTTTTAAGTACTTTTTTTCCGACTCCAGTCAATATCTTTTTCGGACCGAATGACTTTTCGTGTATGTATTAGCTGAATTGTATATTTACATTTTGTAAAATGTAGTTGTACAATCTGAGAATGAAATACTAAGCCGTATGTCATTGAAACACATCTGATAAAACAAATTAGACTTGGGTTTATTGTGACTTTGTGCTAGTTTATCATAATTTCACATTATTGGTAAATATCGTGGATATTATTTTTATCAAAGTAAAGTACATTAACCAAACATATTATTTTTAAATGATATAATGAAATATTTTCTGAATAAAATAATACTTTACTTATAAAATTATTTCCCTTGGTTCACGTTATTATTAATAGGCCTGTGTATTTCTATTATATGTTGCTAATATGCTAATACACTGAAAACGCCCTAGAATTATGAACAATTACCTCACAGTTTTACTATCATGAAGGTCTTAAAGTGGATTATTACACTTTATCACTTCAAGTCTTGGCCTAATTCGTTATCAACTTCTACATTGTTTTTTTTTCAAATTGAGGTAATATAGTTCATTTTAAATGCACAACCATCCATTCTGAGCCATAAAACATTCCCCGGTAAGCAATTATTTATTACTATTTATAATTACAAATGTCTTTCAATCTCAACTGGTTTATAATTTATGCATTTATAACCAATACAAAATCGAACAAAATTGAATACTCTTTATTGACAAGAGTAGCTTTCACAGAATGTTTTTAGTGTAAGAATTTACTGGAATTGTTTTAGCGTAATAATTTAAAACATTTTATAACCTCAAATAACCGTAGTTCAAGGTAATATGATTAAAATTTAGTAATTTTTTATTATTATATAGATCATTGATCTATTTCAAGGAATATTTTAAACAATGTAAGTTTGTAAAAATTTATTGCACAAATACGACCGTTTATTGATGCCTAACAGCTGATTATATCTTGTAATTAAAATGAGAAATCTTTAAAAAACAGAATCCCGTATAGAGTTAGGTTATGTTTTTTGATGTAATGCTATAACTTTTTATTATGTAAGTACAAATCTTACCGTAAAGCATTATGTAGTTTTAAAAGTTTAACAAATTTTATAAAATAAAGAAATTAATTTATTAGACTGGATTGAAAAATTGTAGCTACCATTTACAAAATTATTTTATCTTAGTGAAAGGTAAGATTAAAATTTGGCTTCTTTATTGATGATTTTTTTAAAAATTATAATAAAAACTTTAAAATTTCGATAAGTTATATATTTTGAATCAGGAATACATTCAGTTTTGCAAGGCTATGCTGCCAATCTTAAGAAATGTAATATCAGGTTATTGTATACAATTACCAAAAATAGTAAGTGTCTACCCTAATTTACTGTTATTATTATAATAGGCCTATGTTATTTATGTAATATTCCTAAAGTGAATATAAACTATATCGAATATATACTGTGAGGTTTTGGAAAATATAGAAGCTTATGAGATAAATATGTTTTATATAGGCTAGGCAGTTCAGCTTCTGACAAAAATATTTATTGTTGAAAAACATTTTTTTAAACGTATTAGGCCTACATTGGTATTTAGCAATTAATCTTTAAAATATAATATTGTTTTATCATGTATTTTATATGTATAATATATAATGGTACAAAATTTTAGATATTATAAAACTTAAATAAAAACACCAGATGCAGAACTATTACTTCATATCACATACATAAGAGTAAAATATTCTACAGCGCCAAAAGAGAGTAGCTTAATCAAAATAATTTTAAAAAATAGAAGAAGTAACAAAAGAGATGTTACTGATTTACAAATGTTATATTTTCTATTGTTAAGAAAAACTGTTATATCTTTTCCTTTTAATACAATGTATATGACGTTTGTCGTAATGATTCTTCTGTTATTCATTGGTATCAGTTAAATTGGTATCAAATATAAACTAGAAGAACGTTGACATTTACAAATAAAAACAAATCTAGAGATGTAAAATCAAGAGGTTTCCAGGTAGCTGTATTCAGGTCTACTAAATTTATCTGTTTTCACTAAATTGGCCAAACGATGGTCGTCGTTGAAAATCATTAAACCCGAAAACAAAACAAAAATGTTAATAATGTGCAAAAGAAGTTCTTTGGAAACGTACTATCAATTTAAAAATTTAGAGTTAAAAAATTATTGTTTAAATATAAATAGCTCTGAGTTTAAGCCTAAAGTTACTTAAGTCCCCTTATTAATAGAATTTTAGAATGAATTAATCATAGTGTTCAATTTTGTGAACCTTATTTACAAACCGTATGATTTTATTTATTTGAATAATTAAATATTATTATCATCTTTTGTTTTTGAGGAAACGTTGATAAATGCTTATATTTAACCGTGAATAAAATGGGCTGATGAATAGTACTTTCAAACTTTTCATAGATATCAAAACACTTTAGGCTATCTTTAAAAGTAAATGAAAAATAGGGTTTGTAGTTGCATAAGTAAGCCAAAATTAAACATTTGGTGCAGTAAAAATGTGTTGACTTTTAAACTACGTTTTTTGTTACTACAAAGAAATAGGAATTTTTTTATGTTGTTTGTTATTCATTCTGCAAAATTTCTAAATTATCTATGAAATCTTTGTTCATCCAATATTTAACTGATAATATAGTTCATTTCATTACTTACTTTTACTACTAACTTTAATTATTACTACTTATTTTATTATAACGTTTTTGTTACAGTTTATTCAAAATGTTCTCCAGAATCCTAACACGCCAAATTGCAGTTCAAAATATTCATAAATTGAAACTGGAAAAAGCTATAAAATGCATAACCGTATCAAAGCTATTCACAGACCGTACAGACACGGCTCACACATCGGCGCTTTCAAGTTTTACTACCAGAGAGTTTCTGATCCCAAAAGCTTTAGCCGACCACAGGCGGTTAGCATCGACGTTTGATTTGGCAAAAATGGTATCACAATTCGGAGTCAATTCTAAGAACATTTTGGTAGGCATCGACTTCAACGAGCTTCGAAAAGCGCCTCCAGCTGCGTTTTGGGTCACTACCGCAGGAGGGTTAATGTTTTTAACGCCTCCAATTCTGCAGATACTGTTCGGTTACAGTAATTTCTTGACTACTCTGGAGACGGGGCTTGGAATTGCGTTCCTAGCCATGTTGGGGACGATGAAGTGGGGACATTGTCTGGAGCGTAAAGGAGAGAATGGGCCGACGTGGCACAACCTCACGTGGAGCATGGTGCCGCCGGGTGTTGCCGTCTTCAGTTACTTACTGCCGGAAGGTCTCGGGTGTCTAGTACTCACTGGAGGTATTTGCCACGCCCTGTACATGGACATCATCAAGTATAAATATCCTTCATGGGCAAATGCTTTGGGTTGCTACATATCAACAATAGCGATCATTTCGTTAATTCTGACGGCACTCGGTCGAACGATTTTTGGTTAATTTAAAATACACCAACACACATACAACCATCACACTGAACTCTTGTTATATTTATAGTGTGCATACCTATATAAACAGTCTTTTGTACTAAAATATAAAATTTATAAACTAGAAATATTTCACATTTTTACAAAGTGAATATCTATATTTGACATTGCTATTTATTTACAACAAATAAATTTAATAAATTGTAACTAAAAAGTAATAATGTAAGTTATTATTTTCGATTAGTTTTTTAATATTAAACGGTTGTGTGTAATTTATCTTAGTAAAAACAACTACTGATTTTCTACTTTCGTGGGGAAATTCCCTTACTATTGTGTCCTTAAAAATACGACGGGAATTTTACGTGTAATCAATTATTGTTTTCAACAATTTTTACTTCAAATATGTTAACAGATCTTACTTATTAAAACCTATACGGATTTAGTTTGCAGAATGTAAGACATCAGTTTAGAACAAATTAATATTTAAATAAATATTCTATTAAAATGAGTAAAATGAGAATATAAAAAATAATTTGTAGCTACTAGCTTTTTTAAAAACATTCTATAATATATTTTAAATACATATATATCTATCTATCTATCTATCTATATATATATATATATATATATATATATATATATATATATATATTAAAACAACTGAAGTCATTCAAATACAAGAATTATTTATTCCTTTGTATTCAAAACTTTTCGTTGGTAAACAGTATCAACATCCTCAGGAAACAATAATGCAAGATTATAAAATACGTGTTAAATTAGAAATAGCATTGATGCCAAACTTATTACAAATTTCCAAGTTTACCTAGTTGCCATAACTTTAAATATATGTTTAACATATGTTGTATACCTTGCATTATTGGATTATTCATTCTTGATGATGTTTGATACTGTTTACCAACGAAATGTTTTGAATAAAATTAATAAATAACCGTTGCATTTGAGTAACCTCAAGTTGTTTTGATTATTAGACAGGGAAACATATTATTTATAAACTGGTTATCGCAGTTTATTAAACATTACTAAGGTCAGTCAATGAGAAATAAACTTAAAAAATACAAACTAATTTGAAACTACCTTAGTGTCTTATCTAATACCGATTCCAATCGACGTAAGGAATTCTACTTTACCATGAATTCATGGTTTTTTAGTTACGGTTTATTGTTTCCTTATATACACAGTTGGTAAGACCAACTGAGAGAGGATAAAGGTCCATTTCCCTACATGGGCCGAACCAATGAGATAGGGTATTAAAGATACTGAAAAACATTTCGTTCGGAGGCTCTACTGGTCCCGATTAGTTTTAGAAAACCTGAAAAACACTATTATCTGGTTGGAGTATCCTCTGTTTTTACAGGCCTTACAGTAAAGCCTTCGAGATCTTAGGAGTACCAGGAGTCGAATCACCAGACGGGAGTCCCGAGTTTGAGGTTGGATACATGAGAACGTAACTTCACATGTTGGTCAGTAGGATTCTCCCCCTCATGCATCAATCTTTCTACTCTTTATTCTACGAAGGAAAAATAGAGAGGGGTTCCGTCGTCCTCAGACTCTTACTATTCATTCTCTCACTCTCTTCGAATCCTTGTCACAACAAACAGGTAATGTTTCATTAAATAGTTTGTGCGATCTGCAATAATACAATGGAAAAAGTACTGCGCATTGAAGCACATACGATCCTCATTGGAAGATCGATTAACTATGTTTAATATCCCAACTTACCTTAGTTCAAACCGAAAATTCTTACTTTACGTCCCAAAAAGATAAAAACGTTTCCCAAATGTTACTGAACAGACTATCAGTCAACTGGCAAAGCGTAAAGCTTTTCAGAACGTATCACACATGGAGCAAAGACGGTTAATGAAGTCATTTAAAATTGACGAACAAGAAGGGTTGGAGTTGGGGTGGAAATAATTTCATTGTAAAGTTTGGCGGCGCTGCCGTCACCCAGTGTTTTCTTCAGCAGGGATAATTGTCTCTAATTAATGCTGACGCTTCGGAGGCGTTTTTGCCACAAGTTTGTTCCTCTTAGCTGTCAACACATCGTTAGCACTCCGTCAGCGTATCGGCCTCGCTTCTGGTTTATTAGGCAACTTTACGAGTATGGAAGACATTGGCGAGATCATCCGGTGAGATTATAAACACACTGCAATTCTCTTGTGTTCACTCACTACATAACAATGAACAATTTTAGCGAGATATTATAATATATGTTTTACATTAATTAAAAAAGACATAAAAGGTAACAATTGAACATTTTTTAGGTCGATAGATTGAAAATGTACGTATTATGAATCAAATGTGAAAAGTCTCAAGTGGGATGCATGCGCGCACGCACACACACACACACACACACACACACACACACAATATTTTTAATTATTTATACTAACATAGGTTTTTTGACCGGTCAAACCCGTTGTTCGTTGGGGAAGCTGAAAAGAACAACGGTTCCTAACGAATTCCTAACTAATTCTGATCCGGGAGGCTGATGTGAGCTTGTTCTTACCGACGCCAAACTCGTACAGACCATCATTGATGGTCTGCCAGCCGCTTCAGGCGTTGGTCAGAGAATTTCTGCAATTCACTGGTGTCGTAGCCGATACATAGGCTAGTATTACGAGTTCCCGACTGATGTCCATCCAATTGAGATAAGGAGAAAATTATGGACCCCAAAGTCCTGTGGGTTGGAATTGATAGTAAGTGATTCATAGGTGTACTCGCTCCAATAGTCTTGCCCATAACGCCTGGTTCGCAATAAATATTTATACGTCAAATAAAAATTGCTTATTAGGCTTCAAAGAAAGAGTCGTCGCCCGGCTTCGCTGAATGCGTCTAGTGAAATCGATAATGTTAAGAAGCACGTAGTTGCTAATGCTCCTCAACAAGTGCTTATTTTTAGAGGTTAGTAGAGATTTTTTAAGATGTCAGCATTTTTTATTAACAAGGCAATAACCGGTTGTGTAGGAGACACTGTGGCATTCATCAGGAAATTGAGAAATGGGACCCTGCTGGTAGAGATCGATGATCAAAAGAAATCTCAATCTTAGCTAAAGATGACCTTTTAAATTTATTTAATAAGTTGAGTTTTAGTTACTTCACTTTAGAATTTGTTTAACCTAATTCAGTTATTTAATTTTAATTTTAGTATTTATTTTATACTTTAAATTGCCTAAATTCAGAGTTTATTTCTAAAGTTTGTAGTTGTTTAGTTTTAAGTATTTAAATTTAGATATTTCATTTTGTTCCTGCATAGAGACCGATATTTAATACATATTTGGAACTTTACATCAAATGATAACATGCAAACATAGAAACATAAAATAATAAAATAGAAACATTGTAAACTCCTTTTTCTTTAAAAAAAAAAGGAATTACAAAAAGGTTTATGGAAACAGATAGCCGTGAGCAAGGAATTTTAGACAATTATTTAATTTAAGCTCAAAAAGAAATCCATCTTTTCTATAACGGCGTACAGTGATTTAAAAACGCGACGTCTACGGGGGGAAGCACTCTGTTTTAAGTGTCTTACTGGATGGAAGAAAGCGCGTACATAATTCATGCAAGTTCCCTCCCTAGGAAGCCCCAAAGGGCAACAACAGTCTTTAATGGTCAAAATATGGAACGTATGCAAACGTGCTCCAGAGGTCGATAGATTTATTCTCTCTCCGCTTCTTTACAAAGAGATGAAAATAAATCTTTCTGAAGAGTGAAAAGCGACTTACTTTGTACCACTTTGGTTTCCATTGCTTTCTGTCCAACCTTTTATCTTTACACGAGCCAACTGTCGCTGAATATATAAATTTTATCCTAAAATAAAAATTTCTCATACACTTGTTTCAAAAAGAAAATAAATAAATAAAAGTGCGTTTCCTTTATAAGAGAAACGTTCCGTGTAATAGTGATTCACTGTAATTGGAGCATTACAAAAGGTGGATAGAATTGGAAGCTATAGACCACCATCAGCTTCATGAATTAGAAACAAAAAAGATAGCGAATAAAGAGTAATAAAGAAAAGTAATAGTTCAAAACCATATACGGTATTAAGAGAAAAAATTAAAATTGCAAGGAAATTTCTATTTCTATTTCGCTTTCCATTTTGTCATTTAATATTGTGATTTTGTCATGTGTGTATATATATATATATATATATATATATATATATATATATATATATATATATATAAATCTTGTTGCTGTTCATGACGAGCTGGTTGTAAATTACAAATTACACTTTTGCTATTACTTGCGATCAGACATTTGTTAACTAAAAGTTGTTAATTGTTAACTTACACTTGGAGGAAACGTTTTCGTTTTACGACTTCTTCAGCCTCGTATTTTTGCCGCTAGGAATGCTGCTAGGACATTGCTGCTAGGCAAAAATACGAGGCTGAAGAAGTCGTAAGACGAAAACGTTTCCTCCAAGTGTAAGTTAACAATTAACAACTTTTAGTTAACAAATGTCTAGTCGCAAGTAATAGCAAAAGTGTAATTTGTATATATATATATATATATATATATATATATATATATATATATATATATATATATATATATATTTATTTATTTATATGTGTGTGTGTAAAAATAAAAAGTAACTAAAATAAATTTTTTACCTATCTTTAATTTAGAATCATCAATAAGCTTGTTTCTCCTGTCACAGCGCAAATAAAATTCTGTCCTTCCTCAGGTGCATATAAAAGTTAATATAGCCTACGATTATTTATCACTAAATTATTTCCGTTCTGTATTTCTAGATAATTTACTTGCATTTATTCATTTCCATGCCCCAACATAATGATGGTACTACTTAAGGTACTCATTTATATTATACATTATATATAAAGCATAATTTTATTTTGCTGCAACAAAGACGAACCTATCAGTAGCTTGCTTTCTAAGGTCAATTAAAGTGTCAGGCTAGTTTAGAGAATGACACTGACTTCTGATATTCTAGTGCTGCTGATGATGTGCAGTTAGTTTGGCTTTGGGTCCAAGTCCAAAGGCTTAGTGCACTTGAGTCTGCGCTCTGGCACCCTGTGAGCCAGCAGTAGAGCTGTAGGGTTCTTGTGTTATTGGAGCCGCTCGAAATGTTGCTGGAGCCACTCGAAATGTTTCTGGATCCGCTCGAAGTGTTGCTGCAGCTGCTCGAAGTGTTGCTGAAGCCACTTAAAGTGTTGCTGGATCCGCTTGAAGTGTTGCTGAAGCCACTGAAAGTCTTGCTGCAGCCGCTCGAGGTGTTGCTGGACCCGCTCGAGGTGTCGCTGCAGCCGCTCGAAGTGTTACTAGAGCAGCTCGACATGTTTCTGGAGCCATTAGATCTTATCCAGTTCGTCTCTTTTATTCTTCACGTTGTATTTTCAGTTCAGTTTAGCGCCAACGTTAAACCTAGGTATTTCTCCTTCTTGCTATAAGGGTCTAGTTGTCCTTTTATTAAGAGTTTTGCTCTCTGCCTTACTGGTAAATATAACATGAGCTGACTTGCTTTCACTAAGCTTTATGCGCCACTCTCTGGTCGTGTCACCGACCCTGACCAGGTGCGCTGCAATATATCTATTGCGTCTGCCTCATTTTGTGGGACGAACAAGATAGGGGTGACGTTTGTCGTCCCCGTTGGGCGGTATATCTATTGTAAAGACAAGGTAGAGAACCAGGCGAGGGTACTACCCTGAGGCAACCCTGTGACGATGTTCTTGAAACTAGGGTATTCCCTACTTTGTTTACGGACAATTCTGTGCGCAAGATAGGACTTGATTATTTTCCAAAATCCATGTGAATGGGCGAATTTTGAAGAGTGCCCGACACGGGTAAATTTCTGAGAGACATCGAGGAAGACCCTAGTGCCTAACCTCTTCGTCTCCTCAATAACATCCATAATTCAGTGCACCCGGTCTGTAGTAGAGTGCTTACTCCAGAAGCCGTATTGGTAGTTCAGAAACAAAACCTGCCTCTCAATCATTTGTTTCTACCGCTTTAGCAGAATTACCTCAAATACCTGAAAAATGTTTTGTTCATTTGATGACACTTCTGGCTTTGCAATCATTACTATTTCGGCTGCTTTTCTTCCCTCGGAACGTATTTTAACTAGAAGCATGAATTGATCAGATGGAGAAGATTGACGACAGCTTTGTATGTCAACTTCATGGTTTGTCCGGTAATTACATGATAGCCAACGGCTTTCTTAGGTAGAAACTTTGATGATTCAAAATTATATATATATATATAATGATCATTATCCGTTTATATTTATTTAATATTTATAAATATATTATAATTTATAATATATATTCATATATTTATTCATTTATAAAAATAACTGGTGGAATATTTTCATCAAATTAACATTCAACGAGCTAACAACATCTATTGATAACGTCAATCTAATAACGCGTTGATGAAAATCTCCCAAACATTATTTTTATAGATATCCTCGTTTATTGACTAATAAACACATGATAAACAATTTATTGAACAAGCTAAAATTTTATAGTTATTATTTTAGTCAAAACTGACTAAAAAAGCAAAGCATCCACTATATAAACATAAAACATTTCAAAAATAATAGTTATTTTTACAATTTCCCTTTATAATTTGTATAAGCTTCTGTTTTAAAGTTTTAATAAAATAGTTAATTTAAATTACAATAAAATCCTGCAAAATCAAGACAGAGATAGGGAGCGGTGTGATCATTAAAAGTGAAGGGCGCTCGAAAGGGCCGCAATGTAAGGGCACAGGGCTTTGTAAATATTTGATAGCGAGCCGCTCTAAGGAAAATATGTCCGTCCATCTTTTGTGAGCCCAAGTAAACCTCATTACACATGCAGCGCAAGAGTTGGACAAACAACCAAGACATATGGCCAAGGAGAACCGTTGTTGGCTCTTTATAAAACATGTATTCTGGCTTGTCGCATAGGGTCGGAGTAAATGGCGCACAGAACACACCCCTGCGGAATATTCATGTGAATATAACAATAAGAATTTATAAAGCTTGTGCAAGTGTGAACAATATTACAATAAGTAGGAAATAAATATTAATGAAAAGTCGGTAGTCAGGGGAAGTGTGGACAGAAGTGGTTAGAGGTTTAATACCAAATAGTTAATGTAGCTAATAAAGTCCACACCTACTTAGATGAACAAAGAAAAGTTTTATTTCAGTTACTTTTTATTAAATAAATACTATTATATAGATAGAGTAACATAACTTAAGCGTTAAAACAGCTGTTCTACCACGTAATCTGTAACATAAAATCATCTGTTTTATAAAATCATGTGTTATAACTTATTTTAAGCCAAATAGGACGAAATAACTTATTGCATACCTGACCCTTTTGGAAAATGTCTTGTGACGTCAGTGCTAAGAAGCTTGTCAAGAAACCTTTGCTAGGACTAATTTCCACCATGAAATACTTTCCCTTAGATTCTTAGAACAAGTGTTTGAAAATTAAAAGAAAATAGGACTACTTTAACCAGATTGGAACTAAAAACATAGGAAACGTAGGAAACAATGATTTCAAAACTTTTTGGTATTTGAAAATAAAATCTACGTTAAATATCTCATTTGTACAATAATAAACTGTAAAGGTTCAAATGAACGGAAGTACTTATTGGAATTAATTAACCATTATAAAGAAGGGGCCCAGCTGTGTCGCTGCTCGGCGTGCTAGCCAGAGATATCGCTTTATTTCACTTCAGTTGTGAAAATATTTCGAATTACACCGCAATGTTTCTTTACTTTTAGAGAGCTTTTGTGTTCTATAATGATATTTATTTACCTGTTTGTATCTGTGACTCGAACCCCTTCCGTCGCTTGTCCACTCTTTGTCCTTGTGTTTCATTAGAAAATCTCAAGTTTCTTGTGTGTGTGTGTGTGTGTGTGTGTGTGTGTGTGTGTGTGTGTGTGTGTGTGTGTGTGTGTGTGTGTGTGTGTGTGAGTATGTGTTTGGGCGTGAGTGTGTGTGTGTGTGTGTGTGTGTGTGTGTGTGTGTGTGTGTGTGTGTGTGTGTGTGTGTGTGTGTGTGTGTGTGTGTGTGTGTGTGTGTGTGTGTGTGTGTGTGTGTGTGTGTGTATGTGTGTATATGTGTGCATATATATATATATATATTAAAAATATTTAAAAAACAAGAATATTTTAATACATATATTATTCTTGTTTTTTAAATATTTTTAATTTATTAACTATATTACAAGAAAACATATCACTATATTTATTATATATATATATATATATATATATATATATATATATATATATATATATATATATATATATATATATTAAAACAACATAGGTTATTCAAATACAAGAATATTATCTATTTATATTCAAAGCTTTTCGTTGGTAAACAGTACCAACATCATCACTATATATATTCGAGTACATTTATCTGCCTTCGCTAACATTACAATATTTTCCTATGTTGACGCATTTTAGATTGACTCCATTTTTCAAAACTTAAATAGTACTCTTTTTAAAGAGAGTAATTCCAGACGAATAATAGTAAATTTAATAATAATAAATCTGACGAATATATACGAACATTCCCAACAGAAGTAAAGGTGGTTATATTAAGACTTTCTTCTTCCTTAAGGTGGCAACCACAACACAAATGTGTTAATTCCGGCAGACCCCAACCAAGTAATCGACCTAGACAAGAGATAATACTTTTCTACCTAGGATCTATCCCGTCTATTTCCTACCTTGATTTACCAACTTTCTTCTTTCTAATTTCCACAAACATAGTTTTTTCTTAGTGGTCAGGTTCGGGTGCGGACTGTCCCTGACTTAACTCTCTAGTGTACAGGTCCGACAAATAGCTACAGTCAAACATAGGTGGATAAAGAAATACTTTACACGTACCCAGACCGAAGCAACCAGCAGCGCTATTGCAGAGGTGCGGAAAACTGAGCAGTTTGGAAGATTCCTGAGTAGATAAAGAAAGCTGAGCTGAGGTTGGAACACGTCTCATCCCAGGGTAGATTTTTCTAGGCCTTAAAGTACTCTGCCTCTGATATTCAGGTAACATGGGACCGTGCAGCCTGCAGACGCGGGCTCCTAGTCAAATTCTTGAAGGTAGTGGGGTCACACACTGGGTTTCCACAATTTCTCTCTATCTACATGCTCTATTCTACGAAGCCCTACAAAGTGGTATTCGTACTCTTTTTCACATTTTTCCCTATTCATCCTGCCACAAGCACAGTGACCGACTACTTGCCATATCAGCGTGATCGTATGCAGCCTGCTGTAAGATATTTCGTAATTATTTATTAACTGGTAAAATTAGATGCTTTTTTGTAGGATTTTCTCTAAAACCATATTAGGTTTAAATAAGGTGAGAGTGCATACGGTTTGAATATAAAAATATATATTTATTAGGAGAAACGTGTAGTAGCAATGGTTTAAGTCAAATCAACCCCTTACGCTTAAAAATATATGTATGTGCATAGGTGTGTGTGTGTATATATATATATATATATATATATATATATATATATATATATATATATATATATGTCTGTGTGTGTGTATGTGTATGTTTTGCCTTCTCGTGGTTCAAATCTTCTTAGGTTCTCACTAACATTTATCCCAAATAAAACTGTTGAAACAACTACGCATCCATTATAATATTTATAAATTCCAGAATATATACAAAGCAATCTCTACTGATGTAGCTGTAGTTTCATTACACCTTTTGGTTCTAAAACAGAATAATAATGGTTTCAGCACCTACAGTATATTATTCAGAGGACGTACCTTATGTGTTTACTTTATGTTTATATTACCATACTTTGTTCGTATATTAATTTTTTATAATCACACTTATTAAGTGTCAAGTTGAAACGAATTAACTTAACATTCTCAAGTAAAAGGTTTCACTTTTAAATTTCTACTTTTAAACATTAGAAAGTTTATAACATTATGTATAGAGCCTTAGAATTACAATTCGTTCTTTATGTTTTTTTTTTTTACTTTAAACGCTTAAATCGTGTAAACAAGAAATCTTTGTCAAGCGTGCGATAGGAAACGCTTTGAAGGGTTTGGAGGGGAGCACAATGAATATTCAACCCTGCAAGCTTCAGACATCTTTATTATCTCTAACCATCCCCTGATCTTTAATCTTAAACACGTTCACTCAGCCTCCAGTCTCTACTTTAGTCAACAATTTAACCTTTATTTTCTCCTTCCCTCCGTTGGAAAGCTGTAAATTAAAAGGAGTGTACAAGTTGATAATTAAAAACTTGCTGTTTAAACCCACCCCCACTCCTTACTGCCACAAACCCCACGCGGCCCGCTCTGCATACTAACGTCACCTGCTTCTTGTGGATATACAGGATTTCTCGGCAGTTAATTCGACCTATCATTAGTAGGGAGATTTACGATTGTTTTATTCTCCAGCCGTTTTGTGCCGCGTGCCTGCCAGAACTCGTACCGCGTAATTTTGTTATAGGATATTGTTCACATCAGCAATCATTTAAGAACCTGCTGTCTGAAAAGCGCTGCACCCTGAGGCGTCAACCCTTATAAACCAGTGTTGGCCTGCAATTAGTCACCCATAGTGTAACGGCAAAATTAGATAAACAATACCACCACGACAAAATTTTATTACAAAGTGGCTGATTTCTTAATACAATTTTTTCACATTTGATACGATTTTTCTTTATTCAATTTCATCTAGTATTTCACAACTCTGTCTATGCTATACCTTGTTGTACATTTTTTTAAAATTTTGTAGGCGATGACATTTGATGTTAATACAGTTTTCTATCAAATAATAATTTATTGATTAAATTTAATGAACTAATTTTAATTTTATATGGGAGAAAAACTTTTCACAAAAGTGGCAAGGTCTGGAATATAGTTATTTTGTCCCATTTGGCTTAAAATAAGTGATAGAATATGATTTAATAAAACATCTGATTTTATGTAAAGCTGTAGAGCTTATGCTGAAAAACAGCTGTTTTAACGTATAGGCTATGTTACTTTATTTATATAATAGTAATTATTTCATAAAAAATAACAGAAATAAGATTTCTTTGTTGACCTTAGCAGGAATTAACTTTAAAAATATGTTGTTTGTATTTATCTTAAAACTTCTTAAATACTTCGTAAATCTTGGTAACAGATAGTTTTCATATAATATAGAAAAACTCAATACGTACATATACTATTAATTTATGATTTACACTTTATTGTACTTAAATAAGATTGTTATTAGATATTTTGGTGAACTGACTATCCAGATATAGTGCTCTTATACCCACGAATAAGAAGGCAGCGATGTACCTGGAGTAGTCCTTCAAGGATACTGCAGTTTTAAAATCATTGAAAATGGGAACACTATAGTACAGCTCTCGAAAGTCGACTCTCAAATATGCCATGTAAGATTCTAGTTTAAATAAAATATAATGAAACTGATAAATATATAGAGAAACACACTACTGTTATACAGTATATATATATATAGTTGTGTGTGTGTGTGTGTGTGTGTGTGTGTGTGTGTGTGTGTGTGTGTGTGTGTGTGTGTGTGTGTGTGTGTGTGTGTGTGTGTGTGTGTGTGTGTGTGTGTGTGTGTGTGTGTGTGTGTGTGTGTGTGTGTGTGTGTGTGTTTACTTGTGCATGTCAAAGTAAGGCCATATTGGTCATTGCAAAAATCTTGGTAGTTGGAGAGAAATGGATATTTAGGTCATAGTTCCTAGATTTGTAAACATTTTAAATAAATAAAATAAATAATGTAAAATAGAACAAATTGAATGACAGTAAGGTAGACTAGGCCTAAATTTAATAACTTATAATTTTAAAATATTGTAGAGAACCAAAATTAACCTAAAATCTAGGCTATCAAAGTATAAAGTCATATTTACAAAAACAAAATCGCAAAAATCAAGATGTTTATAAAATCTTCCAACAGGGGCAAGAAGGCGCTGCAATCAAGAAGAAATTCGAGAATAAAACAAGGTAGTAAATGAATTTCAGGAAAACTAAATAAATTGTTTCAAGAAAATTGTATATTCAAAACAGGTCATCGTGTAAAGTAAAAGTCTCTAATAAAAATAAAAATAAAATAATTAGAAGAAATACAAGCAGAGTGGGATAGAGATTGTATTTTAAATAGTCTAGCTCCAATAAGAAAAAAGCTCTGATTGGTTGATTAAAAGAGCGAGGTGCTTCCACGGACTATGACGCTTCGGAAAGAGAAAGCGTGGTCAAGAGCCTTGAGTCGTACAACAGTCACCAAAGAAACGACATGAGTGTATTAAGTTCCTGAAACGATTAAGTTCAAAATATGGTTAAAAAACGTATATTAATGCAAGATGTGATACGGGAGGTTGGCCTATTTGAGCTATATTATGCTTCGACCTGTGAAAAATATGAAAGTATAAAACGATGTAATTAATAAATGACGCCGTCCATTAGTATAAGGCTTATAAAAAAGAATATTTATTCAAATTAGACTTTATTTCGATCTATATTAATTAAAAATTTAGAACTCAATTAAAAGATGCAGCCTAAGCGAAATAAACCACGCTTAGGCTAACTAAATGAAACTTTATTTTTTCCGAAATGGTCTTTTCATTTAACCGTTTTCAAGAAATGAAGACACGATATGTAATTGAATATAAAATGTGCATAAGGTTTTATTTCTTAACATATGATATAAATTTTCCTTGGTTAAATATAAAGAACATAATTAATGTAATTATGGTTACGTAAAAGTCCTTCAATATGTAAAATAAATGCTAATGTATTAATTAGCCAAACTTTCGGGTAACATTTTGCCAGTCTTACATACTTTTGTTTAGATTTAGGTAATATGTATTAGAAATTACTTAAAATTGTTCAATGGAATTATAAAAGATATAATTATATATAATGAACCATTAGGCATTGATTGTATCGAATATGAGAGTTGAAAGCCTAAAAACAAATCTTGGATAAATGGAAAGTATATACCCTATCCTAAATGGAGGGAGATAACCTAGAAATAATAATATGATAATAGTACAGAAAATAAATAGGCATTAGTGTGGAATGAGATATACATGTTTTGGGTGGGTTATGTTCATTCTAAAACTAAGGGCCATAAATTTAAATTATTTGCTATTTGTATGACATAAGAATAGGATTAAGTGAAATTAATGTAAACAGAATATTGGCAATACTTTAAATAGAATATATAATACTTGTAGATCGAAACAAATATTAAAAAAAAGATGAAGAATAAACAAAATTTGTTATTTTCGAATTAGCTTTTTATTTTATTTTATTTTATATAAAGTAAGTTTCAGAAGGTATCCAATTATAGGCTTTAAGTCAGAAGTGTCTCTCAAAGAATCCATAACCCCGAATAAAGCCTAAAAGGGCTTATACGAGGCTAATTGGTTTTTGTTACAAATTCAGGCTTATGATCTCCTGAGAGGTTTATTTCTTGAGCTACAGGTATCGTACCAGAGTACGAATTAAAGAAATAAACCATTACTTTCCTGCGGACAAGGAGAGTGTTGACATCATAATAAAGAGCAGGAAGGAGATGACCAGGCTAGGTGTAGGAGAATAGAAAAAAAGGGTTTGAGGTTATAGGGTGGAAAAAAGTCCGCAGGAGTGTGTATGTGTGTGTGTGTGTGTGTGTGTGTGTGTGTGTGTGTGTGTGTGTGCAGATGCGTTTACGTGTGTGTGTGTGTGTGTGTGTGTGTGTATGTGTGAGGGTGTGTGTGCGCGCACATGCATTCACGTGTGTGTGTGAGGGTGCGTGTGTGCGTCTTTGTGTGTGTGTGTGTGTGTGTGTGTGTGTGTGTGTGTGTGTGTGTGTGTGTGTCTGTGTGTGTATGCGTGTGTGTGTGTGTGTGCGTGTGTGTAGCATATATCTTTTAAGTTGCGAACTCTATTTACACCCTAACAGAGCTGTATAATGGTGTTTAATTATTAGTTACTTTTCATCTCTGTTAATTTTTGTAAAAAAATTGCAACAAATTCCTAGAAGAGCAACCTTGTTGTTATTATATATTAAAATTCGTTCTGCTTTTTCGAAAGTAACAAAAACGTAATTTAAAATCGGAAAGGAACCAATCAGAAGAAGCACCGGCAAACACGAATGCAAACATTATTCCGGCTGAAACTTTCTTGACCCGCTCCTGAGCGTTGCGTTGATTGATAAAAACGGGAGCTGGAGGAGCAATGCTGAATTCTTCTTTAAAAAAGCTAATAAGGAATCAGGGGCGTAGGAGACTCGTTACCCTCGCCGCCTTAATGAGCGATCACCCCTCCCACTTCCCTTAAGGGACGCCAGACTTTCAACCTAGTTTTGCATTTTTTATTCCTCATTATATCACGTTTTTCACATCTCTTCTTTTTAATTCTTAATAATCATATTTTTTCTCAGCCCTTCGTCTTTGTGTTTGTCAGGGAATTTTATTCTGCTTTTCCCAATTTAACAAGATTTTCCCTCGAGTAAAGGCTGCGTTCTGTAATTATATTTATTTTACGAACGCGTGTCTCAAGTTGTTTCCGTCCTTTCGCTTCTTCCCGTTTGTTTACCACTTTACTCCCAATCTCGCAATTTGAAAACTTTTTTTGGCAAATTAAAATTGATTCGATAACAGCGAATTTTGAAATTACAATTACCTTTATAGCAGCCTCTGAGGTAGTTTTATAAATCTATCTTTCTAGGTTCATTAACCAAGTTACCTGTACATTTTTATTTTTAACCACAACCGGAAAAAACATACCTAAACCCCTCTATTCTCTCTCCACCTCTTTCTATATCTATTTTTCTTTCTTTCTTTCTCCTTTTCTGTCCCTCACTCTCTCTATATATCATTCTACCTATCTACATATTTCTCTCTCTCTACCTCCCTCCCCCCCCCCTCTCTCTCTCTCTTCCTCCCTCTTTCTATATCTATCTATCATTTCTATCTCCTTTTCTGTTCGTCACTATATCTCTATCATTCTACCTATCTACATATTTTTCTCTCTCTCCTCTCTAGCTCTTTCTATACCTAGCTATCCAAACTGTCGTTCTATTTGTCTGTCTTTATCTCCTTCTCAATTCTATCTATCTATTTATTTCTAACTGTTTCTACCACTCTTCCTTCCTCTTTCTCTCTCTTACTCCTCCTTATATATATATATATATATATATATATATATATATATATATATATATGTGTGTGTGTGTGTGTGTGTGTCCCCGAATACCCATACCTGGGAGCAGGTAGGCACTCCATTTAAGAGCGAGAGTAAGCTAATGTCGTCCAATGGATGCGCCAGATTTTCCCTATTCCCAGATCATTTAGACCTTTCCACAGCCCTTCTTCAATCCGGTCACTCTTCCATAACATTTCCTCACACCTAACTCCCTGCACACGTGGTCTTATTTCCCTGACTAACTTCCTAGTCTATAACACAGTTGTTTCCTATCTTTCGAATGGTGTTATAGGGCACACATATGCTTCAATGTAATATTGTAATACTTTGAACGTTTCAAGATCTAAAGAATCAAGGATCGAGTACAGTGAGCGTCCAATACTGCAAAGGTCAGGTACAGTGAACGCTGAGTAGAGTGAGCGTCCAACAAGCCGAGAGTCCGGTACAGTGAGCGCTCAGTACAGTGAGCGTCCAATACTGCAAAGGTCAGGTACAGTGAGTGCTGAGTACAGTGAGCGTCCAACTCGCAGAGAGTCCGGTACAGTGTGCGCTCAGTACAGTGAGCGTCCAATACTGCAAAGGTCAGGTACAGTGAGCGCTGAGTACAGTGAGCGTTCAACACGCTCAGAGTCCGGTACAGTGTGCGCTCAGTACAGTGAGCGTCCAAAAGTGCAAAGGTCAGATACAGTGAGCGCTGAGTACAGTGAGCGTCATACACGCCGAGAGTCCAGTACAGTGGGCGCTCAGTACAGTGAGCGTCCAATACTGAGAAGGTCCGGTACAGTGAGCGCTGAGTACAGTAAGCATCCAATACGGCGAAGGTCCGGTACAGTGAGCGCTCAGTAAAGTAAGCGTCTAACACGACGAGAGTCCGGTACAGTGAGCGCTCGGTATTGTGAGCGTCCAATACTTCAAAGGTCAGGTACAGTGAGCGCTGAGTACAGTGAGCGTCCAACACGCCGAGAGTCCGGTACAGTGTGCGCTCGTACAGTGATCGTCCAATACTGCAAAAGTCAGGTACAGTGAGCGCTGAGTACAGTGGGCGTCCAACACGCCGAGAGTCCGGTACAGTGTGCGCTCAGTAAAGTGAGCGTCCAATACTGCAAAGGTCAGGTACAGTGAGCGCTGAGTACAGTGAGCGTCAAACACGCCGAGAGTCCGGTACAGTGTGCGCTCAGTACAGTGAGCGTCCAATACTGCAAAGGTCAGGTACAGTGAGCGCTGAGTACAGTGAGCGTTCAACACGCTGAGAGTCCGGTACAGTGTGCGCTCAGTACAGTGAGCGTCCAAAAGTGCAAAGGTCAGATACAGTGAGCGCTGAGTACAGTGAGCGTCAAACACGCCGAGAGTCCGGTACAGTGGACGCTCAGTACAGTGAGCGTCCAATACTGAGAAGGTCCGGTACAGTGAGCGCTGAGTACAGTAAGCATCCAATACGGCGAAGGTCCGGTACAGTGAGCGCTGAGTACAGTAAGCATCCAATACGGCGAAGGTCCGGTACAGTGAGCGCTCAGTATTGTGAGCGACCACCACGACTGAGCGCTCACCACGACGAGAGTCCGGTACAGTGAGCGTCCAATACGGCGATGGTCCGGTACAGAGAGCGCTCAGTATTGTGAGCGACCACAACAACGAGAGTCCGGTACAGTTAGTGCTCAGTAAAGGTAGCGTTTAACACGTCGAGAGTCCGGTACAGTGGGCGCTCAGTATTGTGAGCGACCACCACGACGAGAGTTCGGTACATAAGCGCTCAGTAAAGGTAGCGTTTAATACGACGAGAGTTCGGTACAGTGAGCGCTCGGTATTGTGAGCGACCACCACGACGAGAGTCCAGTACAGTGAGCGCTCAGTATTGTGAACGACCACCACGACGAGAGTCCGGTACAGTGAGCGCTCTGTATTGTGAGCGACCACCACGACGAGAGTCCGGTACAGTGAGCGCTCAGTATTGTGAGCGATCACCACGACGAGAGTCCGGTACAGTGAGCGCTCAGTATTGTGAGCGACCATCACGACGAGAGTCCGGTTCAGTGAGCGCTCAGTATTGTGAGCGATCACCACGACGAGAGTCCGGTACAGTGAGCGCTCAGTATTGTGAGCGACCATCACGACGAGAGTCCGGTACAGTGAGCGCTTAGTAAAGTGTGCGTTTAATACGGTGAAAGTAATGTACAGTGCGCGGTCAGTACAGTGAGCGTCCAATACGGCGAAGATCCGGTATAGTGAGTGCTCAGTACAGTGCGCGTCAAATACGGCGAAAGTCCGGTACAGTGAGCGTCCAATATGGCGAAAGTACTTTTCAGTGAGCGCTCAGTAAAGTGAGCCTCCAACACTACGAGCGTACGGTTTAGTGAGCGCTCAGTACAATGGGCGTCAATTACTGCGAAAGTCCGGTACAGTGAGCGTTCAGTACAGTGAGCGACCACCACGACGAGAGTCCGGTACAGTGAGCGTTCAGTACAGTGAGCGACCACCACGACGAGAGTCCGGTACAGTGAGCGCTCAGTAAAGTGAGCCTCCAACACTACGAGCGTACGGTTTAGTGAGCGCTCAGTACAATGAGCGTGAATTACTGCGAAAGTCCGGTACAGTGAGTGTTCAGTATAGTGAGCGACCACCACGACGAGAGTCCGGTACAGTGAGCGTTCAGTACAGTGAGCGACCACCACGACGAGAGTCCGGTACAGTGAGCGCTCAGTAAAGTGAGCCTCCAACACTACGAGCGTACGGTTTAGTGAGCGCTCAGTACAATGAGCGTGAATTACTGCGAATGTCCGGTACAGTGAGCGTTCAGTACAGTGAGCGACCACCACGACGAGAGTCCGGTACAGTGAGCGTTCAGTAAAGTAAGCGTCCAACATGACGAGAGTTCGGTAAAGTTAGCGCTCAGTCAAGTGAGCGTTTAACACGACGAGAGTCCGGTACAATGAGCGCTCAGTAAAGTGAGCGTCCAATACGGCGAAGGTCCAGTACAGTGAGCGCTTAGTAAAGTGAGCGTCTAATACGGCGAAGGTCCGGTATAGAGAGCGCTCAGTAAAGTGAGCGTCTAACACGACGAGAGTCCGTTACAGTGAGCACTTAGTAAAGTGAGCGTCCAATACGGCAAAGGTCCGGTACAGTGAGCGCTCAGTAAAGTGAGCGTTTAACACGACGAGAGTCCGGTAGAGTGAGCGCTCAGTAAAGTGAGCGTCCAATACGGCGAAGTTTCAGTACAGTGAGCGCTCAGTAAAGTGAGCGTCCAACACAACGAGAGTCCGGTACAGCGAGCGCTCAGTAAAGTGAGCATCCAATACGGCGAAGATGCGGTATAGTGAGCGCTCAGTACTGTGAGTGTCCAATACGGCGAATGTCCGGTACAGTGTGCGTCCAATACGGCCAAGATCCGGTACAGTGAGCGCTCAGTAAAGTGAGCGTCCAAATCGGTGAAAGTCCTGTACAGTGAGTGTCCAATACGGCGAAGATCCGGTACCGTGAGCGCTCAGTAAAGTGAGCGTCCAATACGGTGAAAGTCCGGTACAGTGAGCGTCCAATATGGCGAAGATCCGGTATAGTGAGCGCTCAGTACAGTGAGTGTCCAATACGGCGAATGTCCGGTACAGTGGTCGCTCAGTACAATGAGCGTCCAATACGGCGAAGCCAGCATCTATTTTTACAGATGTATATAATGGTTTAGATAGACAATTACGATAACTATGACTTCCAATCAATTGTTTTTCTAATGGGCAATTCAATTTCAAAGTGGTTATCATCAGTGAGTGTAAGTATACCAGTTGTAACATATATTTCTAGATAAACACTCCAGATATTGAAACTCGAAAGTTAGAACAAGTTAGTTATTGATTACGATTTCGATGTAAACACCTTTGGGTTGAAGTTATGGTCGTATCAGGGTTGGCCTACAAACGTGTATTGTAACACATGTAAGATGCGGAAGATTCGATTTGCCGCCCTGATAATGAGAAGGGAGTCGCACAATGTGAGGCAGGACGGGACTCAATACGACACCATTAGGGAGCTCATTCAGGCGCCGGCAAATCAAATTGTCGCCTCAATTTCTGAACGTAAACCCAGAATGAGTAAGGGGGAGTGAAATACGTCTTTACACAGCTGTAATTTGCTTGAAAATTTAGAAGGGATCGTGTAAATAAGATGGGTAGAGTCAACAAATTGGCGTAACTGTTAGGGGAAAGTTCTTTAAGTTATGGTGACGGAGGAGTATTCGTTGTTTGTTTATTATAAACTTGTGTTTTATAAAAATGTTTGGTTTTTATCTTACTGTGCATATTGTGTCATAAAGAACATTATATTTGCTAGTACCATTTCGTTATTTTCGGTTTATAAAGGCTACTGTAAAAGCCCGTTTAAGTAAATCTCATGTTTCGCTAGTAATTCTTACGATTTTCCAAATAAAAGAGAGGGGAGAGAGATAGAACAAGATGGGAGGAGAACTTGAGGATAAAGGGGTAGATGAAGATGTGGAAATACGGAAAGAAAATTATTGAAGATAAAAGAATAAATGATAATATCAAGATTGGTTTGAATAAACGACTTTTGCAGTACAATAAGAAATTACTCTGAAAATTTGAAGTAATTATATATTCAAACTAATAATTGTATAAGCCGCCACCGCCCCGATTATGTACTTTGGAGCGGGACAAGTGAAACTTGTCGCGTCTAACTAGTTAAAATTAAAAGAAGACATTTAACAACAAAAGCAGAGGGAAAAGTAAAACTCGGCTGACACTTGTTTTCGTATTCCGGCTGAAACCAAAACATTGAGGTTAAAAGACACGAAACTCTACTCTTGACGCATTTGTTTATTTCGCAGCGTGGCGTTGCATTGTCTGTCACAGTGTTTTTCTCTTTAAATATTTTATTCGCTGCCAGTTAATTAACTTACATGCGCCAGCTACTGACATGTGGATGTAGCTTGTTGGTTGTGGCCAAAGTGACGTGTCCATTAGCAGAGCTTTTCGAAAGAGTTAAACGTTGAAATATCATAGCTATAGTCTACTTGAACGTTCATTGGAGCATCAGATTTTTATCGATATTCTACTTATTGCAAAGAGAACTACTTCTACTCGTATCTTACATGTCCTAAATTTCTACCTACCTACTTATAAAATGTAATTAATTAAAAATTGAAGTTATGAAAAATCTCTGTCTGTCTTTCTGTCTGTCTCTCTCTCCCTCTCCCCCCCTCATCTCTCTCTCTCTCTCTTTCTCTCTCTCTTCAAGTGTGTCTATGTGTGTGTGTGTTATGGGTTTTTCTTTCTTTCTTTAAATTTGCTTCCTTCTTTATCTCTTTCTTTTTTATCTCTTTCTCTATTTCTTAATTTCTCTTTCCATATCACTCCCTTTCTTTATATTTCTCTATCTCTCTCTTTCATTCTAATTATCTCCTTCATTCTCTCCTTTTTATCTCTTTCTCTATTTCTTCCTTTCCCTTTCTTCCTCTCTCTTTCTTTATCTTTTTCTCCTTCTTTCTCTCGCTTTTTTCATATCTATTTCTTTCTTCCACTTTCCATAACTCCTTCTTTCATTCTAATTCTCTCCGTTCTCTTTCTATTTATCAATTCTCTATTTCTTTTATTCTCTTTCTTTCTTTATCTTTCTCATTTTCTTTTTCTCAACTCTCATTTTATCTCTTTCTCTTTCTCTTTCTAAATTCCTTTCATTTTCTTTTCATATCTTTCTTTCTCTTTATTTTCTACTCTCTTTTATTCTAATTCTCTACTTCATTCTTCTCTCTCTTTTTATCTGTTTCTCTCTCTCTCTCTCTCTCTCTCTTTCTCTATTTCTTTCTTTCTCTTTCCACATTTCTCTCTTTCTCGCCCTCTCTCTTTAATTCTAGTTTTCTCTTCTTTTCTCTCTCTTTTTATCTCTTTTTATCTCTTTCTTTCGTTAAATAAAGACACTTTTTCTTTGATAATATTGAATTTTAGCACAATATGCATGTTCTGGTCTTGTAATTTTTTTTCCTTTAAAGAACTATTATCAGTGTGAGAAATACACCTTACACAAAAATAAATAATCTGTCACCATAAAAGAGTTTACTCCAGCGCGACTTAAGACTGACTTTACAAATGAAAGAATTCGATTCTATTTAATGTTACAAATCCGAGATTCGCTTTCAGAACGGAATAACCCTTTCCTTGCCTTAAACCCGTGGGATTAGAAGGGGCTGGGTGTTTAGAAAAACGATCATTTTAATACCCTTCCCCCTTTCACCCTCTTAGTCGAACAATCTTCACCCTTTTCTTGCTTGTTCTTCAATAATCTGAAACACTTGAGCCCAGGATAAAATGTGTCGCTATAAAAAGGGGTTAAGCGTTCTGCCCGTTTTGCGTTAGGTTCTAAGGGATTTCATTACTTAGGCGGGCAGTAAAGTATGCGCACCTCAAACTGGGCTCGTAGAGGATGTCGTGCCAAAGCGCGTATTTACATTTAAAAAGGATTAGAGACAAGAGAACGTTACGTTTAGAAAGTTAAATAAAAGGCAGAATCTGCATTGCTTTCTTTCTTTGTGTTGGGTTTAAGCAGCGCGGAAGCGGCAGGACCCGCAACTATTTCAACTCGTCTATTAGGCAAAGAGTGTTGCTTTAATTAGAATTCAATCAGAGAAAGTTTATCTTATATTAAACTAACTGGGTTCTTGTCGATTTTATAAATGAAGTAAATCCATACAGACTCGCTGAGGATCGTACTATACGATCTTCGGCACTATCAAAAACCTATTTTAATTATGATAAAAAGACGTTGTTTTGTAACTCAAGTATAACTTATTTAAAATCGTTGGTATTAAAAGTTTTATATAATAATTTTATTTCTAGATGTCGGTGTTTTATGTATATTTTTTGTAAGCGTACACTATCAAAAAATCAGAATTTAATGGTAACCTTAACAGGAGATGAATATATTCACTGCAGTTCAGACAGAACACGGCGCCAAATAGTCAATTTAACGTCAGTGATTACCAGTAACAAAAAATACATAACGAAAAGAAGAAAAATTATTTTCTGTTAATTTAAGTAGCAAATATGTGCACGATTCGATAACATTATTAGTTTCTATGTCGTTTATACATTTAAATCATTGTCATGCGTTAAATACCCTTCCTTTTCATATCCGGTGAATAGTACCTATATCTCTCTTTCATTCTTTCTTTTTCGCTCTTTGCCTCTTTCTCCCTCATTCGTACCTTCTCTCTCTTTTTCAATTTCTTTTTCTTTCTTTCATTCTCTCCTTTTATCTCTCCTCTCTTTCTCTCTCTCTCTCTCTCTCTCTCTCTCTTTTTCCTTGACTCTTTCTTGGCTTTTCTCCTGTTCTTTTTCTTTATGTTTCTTTCACTCTTGTATGAATCTTTCTTGCCGTCTCTTTTTATATCTTCCTCTCTCTCTCTCTCTCTCTCTCTTTCTTTCTTTCTCTAACTCCTTCCTTCCGTGGTTTATCTCGAAAATACCTAGAACATGAAACCTGTGACGGTCTATATAACCTTTCAACAAGAAATATTTTGTTCAATGAGTTTCAAATTCTGTTCGTAATATTTGATTTGTATATGACATTACTATCTTAGAACATTCCAAGAGTTGTGTCGATTTACGACTCATAATGTTCTGGATTACTTCAATTCGTATTACTTTAAACCAGCTGTTTGCCTTTTAGACCAGGTGGTCGCCTGAGTAGACAAGCGTATTCCAAACACGTTCACTTACCATCACATTTTTTCACACCGCTGTGAAAACGTTTAATCAATTTCAGCGTTGTCGAAAAGAAGTCCTTCGGGAAAACGTGAACGATTTTTACAATCTTTATGGCGAGTCCGGGTATTTTGTAAGCCTATGTCTGACTAGCGGTCTCTAAGGGGAGATTCTAGAAGCTTAGAGAATACTTGATTTCTCCATTCTCCCTCGCCGTTGGCCGTCATGATGCTAATCATCTCAGTCCCTCCCTTCCAACCTCAGCTGTTAGGGTTAAGCTGTAAATCAATATACTTAACTTTAATTTTAAAAAACTCATACTTGTTTTGTAGTTCGATAATTTAGCAGTAGAAATGTGTTTCAACGATGCAACGATTCAAATATTCAGCCATAGACTTTCAGAAAATTAATTTTAATAATTAATTGTTTAATATAAACTCACTCTCTCTCTCTCTCTCTCTCTCTCTCTTTACCTCTCTTCCGCTCTCTCTCTCTCTCTCTCTCTGCCTCTCTCTCTCTCTCTCTCTCTCTCTCTCTCTCTCTCTCTCTCTCTCTCTCTCTCTCTCTCTCTCTCTTACAATAGTTTTTATTGTAATTTTCATTCCTGATGATGTTGGTACTGTTTACCAACTAAAAGCTTTGAATATAAATTATTAAATATTCTTGTATTTGAATAACCTATGTTGTTTTAAATTATTAAACAAGAAAACGTATTATATATATATATATATATATATATATATATATATATATATATATTTCTGCACTCGCTTTTCAACTCTTGTTGGGTTCACCTCGTAAATGCTAGATGAGATTCTAGCGAAACGTCGGAATTTCGATTTTATGCACTGCAGAATGAACGGATGTACTCCAGATAGTAACTATTCATCATATTTTTCCATCCGTGACGGAATACGTATCAGCATATATATATATATATATATATATATATATATATATATATATATTAGGCCTATATCTTATTTATCTATCTCCTTAAAAATACACACACACAAATATATATATATATATATATATATATATATATATATATATATATATATATATATATATATATATATATAGAGAGAGAGAGAGAGAGAGAGAGAGAGAGAGAGAGAGAGAGAGAGAGAGAGAGAACGAACGAGAGTGAGAGTGAGAAGGAGAGAGTGAGACAGATACACAACTGATAGATAGTGAAACCTTTAATGTATGTCTTTTGAGTTTATTTTAATATACTTTAATGGGTTTATTTTAATATACTTCTAAGAAATTTATATAAAAATTTGTGTTAATGATTACATATATACTTCAGCAATATTTCTTTTAGAAACATACAAAAATACAGTAAATTGGTTTCAAGCATACAGAAATTCAAATCCGAAAAACAAATTTTTGTGCCATAAAAAGTTGTAAACAAAAGAAAGTAATACACCAAATTAAAATTTCTAACAGGCCTACTTTCAGAGAAGAAAAGTTTTTAATGTCTAGGTCTGTTTTTTCCCTTTCGGATCCAATCAACGGAGGAGCTTTATTAAAGCCAAGCTGTTCCAGATATAAAACCCAACTTGTAGCTCGGGGGGGGGGGGTGCATATAAAACTGATTTACAGCGCACAGTCGCTCGCTTCGTATCCGATCACTCCCTCCGACTTATGGAAAATGTCAAAACAGTTATTAAACCTCGACTGTGCTACTTCGCGCTGACTTCAGACACAATAAAAGCATTGTCTACCGGAAAGGTCGAGTCCCACAATTCTATGTAGGTCTTTGTCTTAGCAGTGGAAATATCATAGCTCTGGGACAGGTTTGCTTTGCCGCCTTTCTGCCATTTAGTCTTGTTTCAAGCCAAAATCAACGAACTCAAACGCGCTATTTACAAAAAAAAAACATCCCCACAATGGTCCACTCTTAGATAATAACTAGCTGTAACGCATATGATCTATACAAATAACAGATAATATGCTATGGAATAATAGATGATACAACTACATATAACTCTTTTTTACCCGGATCTGAACTCCAAGATACCGACTAGCCCTTGTGGCAGCCATGCTCTAACGAGCTGCCTCCGTCAAACATATGCATGCGTTTAGTATCCCTACCGTGGGTAAAGGAAACGGGGTTGATTAACTATTTACCCAAGAATGGAAAATCAGAATATAATTAAATTAAACAATATGGTATATGTCGCGCTAAGAACGGGATGAAAAAATCTGGCAAGATAGAAACCCTGCCAGGAAATATCCCGTGATAGGCAGTGGAGGAACTCTTAGGGCTAGGATGTCCTTATCCTAAGGAATTAGAAAGGGTGTTACCTTAAAAACACCTTGTTAGTGAGGTTATGATAGGAATATGCACTTCTTCCGCTGCCTATTCGAAACTAAATTGGCATGCGAGACAAAATTAGTAGCTACTTTCGCTGGGACTAAGCTGCGTCCCTGGGGATCTGTCTTGCATCATTTGAAACAGAACTGTGAAGTAGATTAATATTATTATGTATACTTATTATATTTAAAACGAATTAATTTTAGTTTTATATGGGAAAAAAGGTTTTTACAAAAGGGGGCAAGATATTCAATACAGTTATACCGTTTCATTTGGCTTAAAATTAGTGATAACATATGATTTCATAAAACTGATGATTTTATGTTATAGGTTATATGGTAGAACAGCTGTTTAATCGCATAGGATATGTTACGTTATTTATATTAATTGTAATATTTTAATAAAAAAAATTAATAATAATTTTTTCTTTGTTGATCTAAGTTGGAATTGATCTAAAAATGTTTTATTTATATTACTTGTTGTAGAGTTGCTCATATTTCTTAACTATACATCCGTTGTCATGCCTCCTAGATACTGGATTACATCAAATAAGTTGATAACTCGATCGCAACTTAATGACCGTCGTATAGTTGGCAGTGGCACACGCTGTTTCAATTTATGAGAGGATCGATTGCACATCATTACACGCTAACCTCCCCTGCTCCTAATAAAACCAGATTAAGGTGACCGAGTCAGGTGTTAGGGGAGGGTTTATATGATCGCCCCTGCAGTTTTTTATCCGGCCAACTTGGACTCAAGCACTCCCCCGAGCAGTCGCATTTTTATTGGCCAATAAGATTTGCCATTAACTTTTGTGTCGAACATATTGGACTGGCCTTTATATTGCAGGGGTGTCAACTTTATCAAACGACTTTATACTGCATTTTCTTCCTAAAGGTTGGTAGGGCTGTTTTTTTCTAAATTATTATTCCTACAGTGCCTTTTCCTTTTAATTTTTTTAGTCTAAGAAATAAAAATTTCAATTAACTTTAGGTATAGCAATATGTATAATGATACATATTTATTAAGATAACTTATTCCGAATTCTCAATGCGTTTTCAGAATTATATGTTTTGTAGTATAATTCAAAATACTCTTTACAGCTTTGAAAATACATAGATGTCTATTAAATTTAATCATAGAGTCCGTAGAGGTGTTATTTTGTACCAAAATATATTTAATTACTTGGAGGAACTGTGGTGTAAATTTTTAATTATAAATAAATAAAACCTCTTAAACAACAAAAACTTTTTATTTATGCCCTGATGCACATTTTGATAACAAAACAATCATCTTTAAAGGAAATTAATAAAAGAGTAACTATTGTACAAAACTACAGTGAATCTTGTAGTAGGGGCCTATAGCTGTTCACACGTAAGCTGACGCGTGACCTCGAAGTGCAAGCATAGGGGCTAGGGGAGGGGTAGAGGAAGCAAAAGACCGTTCCACAGATACTATAAATATGTGGTATAGTATTTATATTACAATAATGTAGATTTTAAATGCCGCTATAAATGTTATTTTATTTCATTTGTCATATTAATCAGATCATTTATATAAAGTTTTAAACAAATCTACTAATACGATCGCAACGCCTGCAATTTCTTAGCAAAGAACTTTGATGCAACACGCAATACATAAGCCAATGTTTTTTAATAGGGCTAGCTTTTTCTTTTCTATCGATCGATCGCACGCCTTTGAAATAATATAGTAAACCTTTGAAATACGGTATCATTTGTGAAAAATTTCAGCATATTGGCTATATACAACTACTAGCGCCCCCAAGTGGCGGTGTCTTCCTCTGCATCTGTGACTCTCTTCTCTCTCGAAAGATATATATATATATATATATATATATATATATATATATATATATATATATATATATATATATATATATATATTGAGAAAACATATTTGCAAAAACTGCATTTCCTTCACTTTCTGATATCAAACAACGATTTAAATAGTAGACCTGGCCTTCAACTTTAATTATAGGCATGCAATCATCTTCTACCGAATAATGGCATTTGACACAATTGCTATTATAAACTCACAAACAATAAGGCTCTTTATAAAAGTATATGATGTCACATCGCTATATTAGTATTCGTTGAACTAAGTTATGATATACTTATCTTTAGGTTATTTATGGTAATTTTAGGTTGTTTAAGTAATTTAACTCTTACTTATAGTTAATTTTTTATAATGTATTTGTAATTTATAAGTAAATTTGTGTTATTTAGGCCTATTGAGTCATATTTATATTGACGATGTTAATTTAAGGTAGCACTATTTAATACAATTGTTATTAAAAAGCCAGAAACAAAAAGGTTGCCTATTAAAATATTTGCACTCATAAAACTTGAAGTTTTTACTGATTCCAACCGCAAAAATCACGACAAAATAGAAATAAATCCTACCCAGTATATACGATGTACAACCCTATAACCCTTTGTACCTATGTTCGTCATAGGTATTTACTTGTGTATTGTGCACAATCTAAAGCAAAGCCCCATCACTCACCATAGCAGTTATGGCGTAAATTATAAGTTGACCATTAATAATTAACTCTACAGTTTCCGTTTTTACAATAACGGTGGATATTCACATAACCTCATTAATTTACTAAATTTTAAACAGCTGATGGCTTACATGATACCAAAACAGCTGTTCTATTCAGTGAATAGTTACATAATTTGAAATATCTGATGGTTTACAATAGCCAATAGCTACAGCTTTCCTGTGACAAAATGAAAAAATCAGGTTGTGGCACATTAACAATTATTTGTGTATTTACTAATCCCAGAGGGCGAAGCAATGTAAAACAAATACTGCCTTTTGATTGGTCTGTAGCTTCTCTCACTCCATGAACAACTGTCAACATTATGAGTCGTTGAAACATTGTGAAACCTGGCACTCCAGGTTTTGGGTTGAATGAAAATACAAAACCACCTAGTTTATCTTTAATAAATTTTTAGGATTTTTTAAAACGTTTTAGCTATCTATATATTATATTCTATATACGTGTGTGTGTATATATATATATATATATATATATATATATATATATATATATATATATATATATATATATGTGTGTGTGTGTGTGTATATATATATATATATATATATATATATATATATATATATATTATTTAATTTTTTTTGTAATGGGGTGGAGACAAGTTTTATTATTTTAGAGAAAAGTGGTAATTTTGATATTTGTTAATGTAAAACATGTTATATGTTTCACATTATGTTAGAATATGACATAGGTACCTATATTATAGGTATGACAGTTATTGTTTAATTATTTAGTTCAATTTCCGAGTAAAGTAGGTAAGTACTTATTTAATTTTAAGATCTTAATTAATAAAAAGACCTACCCTAATAAACGATATAATTAATGAATAAAAATACCTACCCTGTCAGCTAAATATTAATAATTCTACCAAATGATATAGTTGAAGTCATAAACATTTGATGTTTACGTACAAATACATGTTATAATATTTTGGCGTGAATTAAATGTTCTAATTTTTAACTATAATTATTATTATATTATAAGCATTCCATTTATTTGAGACCCATGTAATTTATTTTGAGGCTTGCATGTCTGAAGCAGAAATACTTTTTTCTAAAGGATTTACGAATTTGACAGTTGTTGGTGGAGTGGGAGGAGCTACCGACCAATCGGAAGGCAGTATTTGCTTTACATTGCTTCGCTCTTTGAGATCAGTTAATATGTCAATTAATTTTCCGTAATGAGAAATTACTTTAGCATTTGCGATCAAACACGCCGAAGAATGTTTTCATATTAAGCATTGGAATAAAAATACATTACTTATTTTAAATTTAAATTTTTTAATATATTTATTAACCAATCAATACTATTTAATGATAACCTTTTTCCTTCTGCAACATATCCTATAACACAAAATCAGCTGTTATATGAAATAATTTAATGTTATCATTCAATTTACTTTCAAGTGACTCACAGCACTTGATGGAAATTATACTTTCTCGAAATTGTATATTTATGTCCATCCAATAAGGTTTTGTAGGCGTCGCTATAGACGTCTTCACTTCAAAAAACAAAACACCTAAAAATTATAATGTTGCAAACCCTTTCTCAGCCCACCCCTACTTTATCAAATGAAAGTTCTTTCCGTGTTATAGTTCAGACTGTACGTTGGTTACGAATCTGTCAGTCAGGACTTCTTGTTTTATAGATATAGGTCTTTAATATTGGTTCTAGCGACAAAAGAAAAGCATTTCATACAAGGTTAGGTAAAATAATACTCAAGTGAAAGTAACTTGGCAGGAACCCACCTAAGGAGAGAAGATGCAAGCTTTGCTTTTGGAAAGGGAGATATAAACGTTTAGCAATAACTTTTTTTAAAGAAAGACAACTAAAAGAATTTAATATTGCAAGGCGCAACAAACTCTTGTTTCTCGAAGCAGGTCAAAGCTTAGCCTAGTTTTACTCCTAAGCTAAATTTTCTTAGATAGAAAATCATTTATAGAAACAAGTTTTTTTTTTACTTTTTTCTTGAACTCTTGTGCTATCAATTCTTTAACGAATATTTTAAATTTGAATCTGCCACCATTTTTTATTAACACGATATATATATATATATATATATATATATGCAGTATATAGTTTTCCTTACTATGATCTAAGTGGTACAATATACTACAAAAAAATCAAAAACAAATTAATATTACACGTTTCTTAAAATTAAACCTTTATGTACATTTCGATGATCATATCATCATCCTCAGAGGGCCATATTACAAAGTTACAACGTCAGTCTAGTGTGTAAATTATTCTATTCTAGATTGTAATTTTGTGATAGAACACTCTAAATGCTGGTGACATGGTAATCGAAATGTACAAAAGGATTTAATCTTAAGTAACTTGTAATATTTGTTATTTTTTATTATTTTTGTGGTTTTGGGGTTTTTGTAAATATATTTATTGTTGCTTTTAATGTTCCTTTTTTTTATTAAGACCTTTAAAATTAAGTATTTTTAAAGCCTTTAAAATTAACTTAATTTGAGTTTATATTTAAAATTTCCCAAAATCAGGGGGGGTTGAGGATAGGGTCAAAGTTGTGATAATGGCCAAAGAGTGCATTTTTAACCTACAAAGGTATACAGAGCGACCCAGTGTGTGCTGACATGTGAATAAGGCATACTCTCCACGCAAACTAATATTTTCAACGCATGAAGAGCGAGACACACCGACAGCAGAATGACGTGTGTGCAAGGTATTCCAATTAGGTGGCGACAACAATGCCGGGCGACAAATAACCGGCATTCCTGCACAAGTGTAAGGTCGGTAAATGCACTGTGCACAGATGCAATCTGTGATCTAACCAGAGCACGCAATGTTTGCATTATCAGAAAATCTCAAGTATTGCCGTGCGCTATGTGGACCATACAACTTGACCTGTATCCAAATACGTTTACCCGTTTGACTTTGAAAGAAAATATACAATATCAAGTCCACAGTGGTACAATATATTACAATAAAAAAATTTCGGCAAACACCCAATACCACAAAAATAATCAAAAATAACTACACTGCAAGTTACCTGAGACCCTTATTTACATTTTCATGAACATGTCATCATCATCAGAGGGCCTAAATACAAAATTACAATCTAGGATACAATAATTTACAAGCTATGTTTAACTGCAGTTAAAATAAATATGAAAGAATGATGGGAGATTTCAAATTAACAGCTTTCCTTTGCTTACCAGGCTTTACAAATATTATTTATTACTCCCTCCCTTTTACACACTTTAAAATTTACAAATTCTTCCTTCAATTTCCAGCCTCCAAAGCCTTTAAACTCAACTACTGACCACTGGTGCCGGGTTATCCACACAGCGATGTAAACAGCTTATAAGGTGATTCGATGTCTCTCGACCGCGCGCTGGTCTGTGGAAAATACAGTATTTATAGTTCCCTTTATTTTGATGTCGAGTTCATTGTTAAAGGAAAACCGCAGCATTCTTACGAGGTTCCACACCTCCTCTCTCCTACTGCATGTTTAGCTTCTTATGGGAACTGCTGAAAAGATATTTTGTTCCCGTAAATACATATCTATATGAGATAAATAATTTGTCTTACTACTTAAAGATCACCTCCAACAAATTATTAATAATAATCCCATATTACCCTGACCTAATCCCATATCCTTGTTAAAGCGTTTCCCTTTAGACGTGAATTAATTTGGAAAGTCGAGTTAATTTTGTCAGATTTTTCCTTTGCTTTAAGGGAACGATGCGAACACATTTAAGTATATGATGAGAAACCGTTTCAGGTTCACTGAGTTGTAGACAAAGCACAACTACATCTTGTTAATGCATTATTAATCACCGAAGTGGGAGTCAAGAAAGAGTAAATAGATTTTATGTTTATGGGGAGCGCAAGTCGTATACATGGCGCTGAGCAGAGAGGCTCAAGACATACGTAGCCAGCAAGGCTAGAGGGGAATGACAAATGAGCGATGAAGCCGAAAACAGAATTTTATATAAGCGCAGACCTACTTGCGTTTTACGTAGCATTCCTTCGCCTTTTCTAGAACATGCATGTTAAACAATTCATCACGCATCGCACGTATTTTATAATTCTGTTGTAATTCACCCTTATTGCCAGCTGACCTTCTCAAACGTATCATAAAATACACAAAATACACTAAAGAGGAAATATCTTTACAGGGATTGGGTGGGTAGGTGTTGGATGGTACGTAGATACGTATCATAAAGGTACGTAGATAGAGGTGAATGGTTGAGTAGATAGTTGGTGGATGAATAGTTGAGTGGGTGTGTTGTTCGAATGGGAGAGTGCGCGAATCGTTCGAGTGAGTGTGTGTAAATATTGTGCGATCTGTTATGTGGGTGTCTAAACGTGTTTGGGAGGTGGGTTGGAAGTGCGGGTGTTGGAGTGTGAATGAGGAATGTAGATGAGGCGTGTGGAAGGTTCCATTTGTATGTAGGTTATATCTGTGTCTGTGTATATGTATGTGTATGAGTGTGTGTGTGTGTGTGTGTGTGTGTGTGTGTGTGTGTGTGTGTGTGCGTGTTCTGAGATGATGATGGATTATAAGTAACTGTATTCGAATATAAAGAGCTGTCTTTGAATACCAAAAAAAGTACATCTATCGTCCAAAATAGCCACAAACAGAACAGAAAAAGGTCGTTACGGAAAAGGAATTATCTAATATAATAAAGCCGTCAGCGCATAGACCTGCAAGTCTTGCACATAGCATTGTGTCATAATACTGGAACAGCAAACCTAAGCTACTCAAATTATATTGAATATTGTGTTTCTTTTCTTCCTGAAATGTCCGCTGTTGTTATTACTGTACTTGTATCAAGACCCCTCATTCTGTCTTCGGACATGAATAGTTTTGATTGATTCAAAAACGAGTTGCCCGTACTAAAGAGTGCAAAATTACTACGATGGAAAAGTAGGCGGACGTTGTTCTTGTAATGTGAAATTCCCAGCAAAAGTAGAGCATGGACGGTTCACTTTTCCTTTCATTAGATCACTTTAAGAACTGTAAGCAACACTTAGTTAGTTTAATTCGTTATTTTACCGTCTAAAGGGTGCTTAAGAATGGCACAGTATTCCTATTGTATTAATCTCTTTTTAATTTCACGTCATTAATCATTTCATTTTTAGTGTTAAATAAATTTATTTACAAAAATGTTTACACATTTATCTTAATTTTATTTTAAAAAAACATTCTTTTGAAAATATTTCCTAAAATTAATACTAATCAGGTTTTCAAAAACTGAAGGGCTAAGGACAATTTTGGAATATAACGTACTTATTTTGTTTGGAATGGGAGTAATTTTTGAGACTGTAAAAGTTATGCGTGCAAACCATTTCAATGATCTTGTCACCTGTTACATGCATAAACTGTACACCCAAGTATATTTTTTTAATTCACTGTTTCTGCACTGACGTTTTATTTCTTTTTCTTGATTTGATTTTGTGCTGAGTTTATTATCTTTTTAAAAATTAAAGTTACAGATAAAATTGTTTTGCTTAGATATTTTCCTGCAGATTATTGTTACTACAGTTCGACATTCTACCACTACCTAGCGTACGCAACGTGAACTTAAGAGTGGAATCAGTAGTACACTAAAAGAAGTATAATATTATTTTATGAATTTACAGATAAAGTACATTAAATTATAATAAGGTTTGAATATTCATTTTAATTACACGGTATAAAATCTAGACGTTTTGACAAATTGTTACTTTGTTATTACTAAAGACTTTCTATTAGTACACAATTTCAAGAGCACAGTGGTACAATATATTACAATAAAACTATTTAAAAGAACCCCAATACCACAAAAATAACAAATAAAACAAGTTACTTAAGATTAAACCCTTATGTACTTTTCGATGACCATGTCATCCTCATCAGAGGGTCTTGTTACAAAATACAACCTAGCACACAAGAAGTTACAAACTAGAATGATCATATAATTTTCCTAATTTTTAACAGAATATGCAAAATAATTTATTTAATTGGCTGGAATTAGGGAATCTTGGTATGGATAGCATAGTATAGTAGGCTACATCGACAGTTCTAAACGTGGATGTGAGGGAGCGGATGTGCACGAGTGTGAACGAACGTTGGTGAGATGGATTGCGTGTTTGAATGTGTTCCAAGTGGATGTGGAACAGTGTAAAAAAATGTTATTGAGTGTTGGTGGGCGCGTGTGAGAATGTATGGCGTGTATGAATGTGTTGCAAGTGGATGTGGGTGAATGTGGGAATATGTTGGTGAGTGTGGACTGATGTGTGTGAGAGTGTATGACGTGTTTGAATGTGTTCCAAGTGGATGTGGAAGAGTGTGAAAATGTTGTTGAGTGTTAGTGGGAGTGTGTGTGTGAATGTATGGCGTGGTTGAATGTGTTGCAAATGGATGTGGGAAAGTGTGGAAATATGTTGATGAGTGTTGGCGGATGTATGTGAGAGTGTATGGCGTGTTTGAATGTGTTGCAAGTAGATGTCAGTGAGTGTGGGAATATGTTGGTAAATGGGTGTGAGAGTCTATTGCGTGTTTGAATGCAAGTGGGTGTGGGAGAGTGTGGGAATATGTTGAAGAGTGTTGGCGGATGGGTCACAAAGTGTGTGGCGTGGTTGAATGTATTGCAAATGGATGTGGGTGAGTGTTAGAATATGTTGGAGAGTTTTTGCTGATGAGTGTGATAGTGGATGGCATATTTGAATGTGTTGCAAGTGGATGTGGGTGAGTGTTAGAATATGTTGGAGAGTTTTTGCTGATGAGTGTGATAGTGGATGGCATATTTGAATGTGTTGCAAGTGGATGTGGGTGAGTGTTAGAATATGTTGGAGAGTTTTTGCTGATGAGTGTGATAGTGGATGGCATATTTGAATGTGTTGCAAGTGGATGTGGGTGAGTGTTAGAATATGTTGAAGAGTGTGGGCGGATGGGTGACAAAGTGTGTGGCGTGGTTGAATGTATTGCAAATGGATGTGGGTGAGTGTTAGAATAAGTTGGAGAGTTTTTGCTGATGAGTGTGATAGTGGATGGCATATTTGAATGTGTTGCAAGTGGATGTGGGTGAGTGTTAGAATATGTTGGTGAGTGTTTGCGTATCAGTGTGAGAGTGTATGGCGTGTTTGAATGTGGAAATATGTTGGTGAGAAGAGGGATGGTCGTGGGTTGGGTGTGGATGTTGATGTGTGTGTTGTACGTGGATGTGGGTGACTGAGGGCGGATGTGGATGAGTGTGGACTGTTATAGGTTGGTAGGTTGTTAGTGTAGCTGTTGTGGGTAGGCCTATGTGGAAGTGAATGTGGCCTCCATAAAAGCAATATTTTATTAGTGAAACTTGCAATCTTGTCATACACAATAATATTCTGAAATACGAGCAAAGGTTCAGGCAATCAGTAATATAGTTAAGGAATAACTGTGTTTTTATGCAACATTTACACTGGCTTGTGGGTGAGCGTGATTATAAATAACTTACTATGTATAAACTCACAATTATATAAATTTTACTCTCATACACTTTTCAATGATTTATGCCATCATCATCAGTGATATTATTAAGCAATCACTTGCAGTTCCAGTTGTCATTATGTAGTACTTTCACTGATGATGTTGGCAAATGTCTTTGAAACGCGTATCAAAAAAGTGTTTGTAGTTTTGGGTTTGTGTTCAGTTATTTATTAAAAGTTGTATTTATTTATCTAAGGTATTAATAATAATTTCTTACCTTAAGCAAAAGACTCTATTTACTCCTATCATTAACACAATTTATTTCATTACATATTTTGAGACTATAATAAAACATGTTTCATTATTATAAATAAATTAAAATTTCTAAAACAACATGTAATTCATTACTTTAAAGCCCACCGATGGAGATTCGTCTGTAATCGAATATTTCTCTTACTAAACCCACACATTAGAAACCACAAACACGGTATTAGACGGTGCCAAGCAATAAAACAAACATATTTATTGGAATAATTTCAACACTAACACAAGAAATACGCAATAATAAGTTGTCTACAAATCTGGCACACCGTCTCGTGTGTCTGCCAGCAAGTAATTTTAATGTTCAACAAAACCAAAATGAAAGTTTTAAATTTATCAGCGAACAAACAAAGCAGTAATGTGTTGTTTAATTGTGCCGATGTGTTACTTTCCGCCTGAATATTTTGTCACTGTCTCCTTGATTCTTACTTGCTCACATACAAGCGCTGTAATGTCTACCGCAACACATCTCACCTCTGGTTTCCCCATTTGGTAACTGCACTAGATTAATAGAAACGTTTATTAAAGCTATTTTTTCAATTCCTTCTATTAGTTCACACTCTCATTATATATACAGTATATATATAGGCCTACATATATATATATATATATATATATATATATATATATATATATTGATATTTTACGTTATCCATTGTTTTTCCGATGCACTGACTTTATGAAGTTAATATATTACTATTGTAAGTAATTTTATCCACCATTAAGGTAAAATCATTGCACTTAATGATCTATAAAATTACTTACAGTAGTAATATATTAACTTCATATATATATATATATATATATATATATATATATATATATATATATATATATATATATATATAGCCTATATATATTACACAAATTTTCAATCGTTATTAAAATAATTTTTTAGTTCATCCACTCAAATTCAAATACATTTTTCATAGCTTGTACTGGAGAACACCTGTTAATACAGTTTTACAAAAAATATTTCATTAATTAAATTTAATGAATGAATTTTAGTTTTATATGGGAGAAAAACCTTTCACAAAAGGAACAAAGTATGAAACACAGTTATTTAGTCCCATTTGAAAAAAATAAGTGATATCATGATTTCATAAAACAATTTAATTGATTTTTGTGGTATAACAGCGGTTTTAACGCATAGGTTATGTTACTTTATTTAATAATTGTAATTATGTAATGAAAAGTAATTAAAATAAAATTTGTCTTTGTTCACCTAAGTAGAAATTAACTTTAATTTTTTTTTTGCATCACTTGTTTTATTTTAATAATTACGTCTCTCGTTTTCCAATAAATCTCCAAATTAGCCTACCCACTCAATCGCGTTTTGATGGCAATGGCGTCGTCAGTGAGTTACAAATACTAATAAATGAAAGTTACTCCAAGTATTTAAATTATAATAATTTTCATATTATTATGTTAGATTTCGTATAAGAATAAATAGACTAAGTTATTGCTCCAATAGGTAATTACTCACATAAGACAGAAATAACACAAAACTATGAGTGTCATAGTTCTTATAACTAAGTTAAGAACTACTTCAAAATCCTATTATAGAATGTAGTATCTGAAGTCTTTTTACTTTAGCCCCAAATATAAGCAAAGGCTTTTAACATTATTATTGTTTCTATTAACTTACTAGGACCTCCTCTTCTGCTTCTCCCTCACAGTTTTAGAGCTATAAGACTTTTAATAAGTTTAATAATGTTTTCAGCAACTACTAATCTATAACAATTATAGAAAGTCGACTAGAAATAGAATTACTACATTGAACTTGATGCCTTCCACAGCCATCGCCCAAAATCGCTTATTTAACCACACTTGTATTCACTTATTACTTCAATTAGTATTGAATACACTTGCTATTATAAGCCCACAAACAATAAGGTTATCTATAA
>JBAIZL010000004.1:15402751-15585251 GCA_036971475.1 Prosapia bicincta
AGTTACTGTACAGTGTCACAGGTAGGCCTATAACTATTTCCCTCAGATAGAAGACCCTTAGAGTTTATACTATAGTAACCATATATCTTAAATATTTTCCGAGCGGGGGTACCCTTTTCCTCTCCTCCCCACCAGCCCCCAAAAAAGTTTTTTCTGGCTCCGCCACTGATAGGAATAATTCATTAGCCTATTAGGCCTAATAGGGTCTGAAAATAGTTTTGAGAAAACGGTTTGTCATTACATAAACATAAAGCTTAGTGCTAAATAGTGTTATTATAACTAATAAATACCCCCTGTTATTTAATTTTATTTATGTTCTGGTATATAAAACTGTTATTTCAACGTATTTGGCGCAATAACGTTTTGGAGAAACTATGGTGTATTTTTTTTATTTTAAATAAATAAAGTCTTTCTTAACTGGTCAGGCAGTTTGTCTTGTAATTTCCTCTGAAGATGATCACTTTGTGATAGAAATGAACATTAGGATATAAATAAAACGTTTCGTGGTAGAGTGGTTTTATTTGTTTAAAATAGAGGAAGCTACTCAAAGTTTCCAAATTACTATGTAACATAATTTGATTAAAACGTTGAAATGGGATAGGCCTACTGCACTTGCATTCCTAACCAACGTAATCTCGCGGAAAACTAATATAGGCCTACTTCTGGAATTTACCTCTTCAACTATTTCATTCTTACTGATTAAATTATTGTCCAATACAGTTTGTTAAATATCTAAAATCATATTAGACCAACTAAATTATGTTTACCAAATGTTTTTAGGTTAGATAATAAGAAGGAATTTAAAAAAAAGTTATATTACGTCTATATTGTGTGAGTTAGTGAGAATCTGCCTATGTTCAACGTAGATCTGTTCGATTATAAACTTCGGTAAAAGTACAGAATAAAATTAGGCTATTCCGCCAACAACTATGGGTATTTATTTCCCTTCCCACGTAATCAATTTTAGCAACAAAAAAAATTATACCGGGTAATCTAGCAAGTCATCAGAAATACAAAATAAATTATAGAAACTTCCGCTCATTGCCCAAAAACTAAAAATTTTAAAAAATAGCAATTCTCCTCCCTCCAAGGCGCAAGTAAAGCGTTATTTTAATTCAACGTTTTGGCTTTATTTTTAAGACATAGTAATTTGCAAAATGCCTCAAAATGTATTTAAGCTTAATGTTGACTCCCAACAAATTTCATATTTTCAAAAGAGAAAAAGTTTAAATAATACTTCAATTACACACTGCTGGTAAGTTTTATGGTTTTTAGGCCATTGTTAGAAATAAAAGGTGTGTAATGCAATATTTTGTGTTTTATGCGTGGAATAATGTCTGTAAGTGTTTGTTTCGTCTTTTTGAGTAATTTTGTGACTTACTATCGCAATAAATAAGACTTATATGCGAGTTTTATAATTCTATAAAGTTTGTTTGCCGAGTGGAACGTGGTGCTAATAGAGCTTTGTTGAAGTTGATTTTTTTAAACTTTGGAGTAAAAATCAAATTTAATTACATTTCGAGACATTTTCCGAGTTACTCCTACAAAAACATAAGCCAAAACGTTAAATTAGTAACGATTTAGGAGTGCCGTGAAGGGGTGTGCTACTTTCCAGAATGTTTAATTTTGGGGAGTCAGCGGTTTTTTTAATAATTTTTGTTGTATTCCTGATGACTTACTGCATCACCCGGTATAATTTTTATTTTTGTTAAAATCGATTACCTGTGGAAGGGAAATAATAACCCACCTATTAATTATCTTCTTGATATATTACCCTCACATACAGCCCTCATTATTTTATTTAAATTCTTACGTAAAATAGCTTTTATGGTCGCACGTTGTTATGTGTTGAGACACAGATCGGACTCAGAGCTATAACAACGCACAGATCAATTGCGGAACACTATTGTTAAAGATATTAGCTTACTTAAAATATAATAGGTTTTACAGTAGTAATTTTAAAAAAACGTGAAGATTAAAATGAAAATAATTATTACTGTAGCATTTTCTAGTCATAGCATCACTATCCATTGGGCAATAAATATTGTACAGTAACCTACAGAGTGTTGACACGCAGAACCATTTACGAAGTGAAACCTTTTATTGTAGCATCTAGCATTTTTCAATTCCTTCTATTAGTTCACACTCTTCTTATACATATCTTGTTCAAATTTGCAATCGTTAGTAAAATACTTTTTATTCATCCACTCAAGTTTAAATACATTTTTTTAAAGTTGTAGTTAATGACACTTGATGTTAATACAGTTTTTAAAAAAATAAAAATCATTAATTAATTAGTTTTAGTTGTATATAGCAGAAAAACGTTTCACAAAAAATGGTGAAAAGATATATTGTATGCAATTGCCTATAGTTATTTCTTCCCATTTGCCTTAAAATTAGTTATAACAGGATTACATAAAAGAGCTGATTTTATGTTTCAGGTTTTGTGGTAGAACAGCTGTTTTATCACTTAGGTTATGTTTATCATAGGTTACTACTGATATAGTTTAAGGTAAGTAGTATAATATAAAACTTTATATTACTAACAGTGGGCTGGATTCAGTGGTCAAACAATCTTGTATGAAGAGCTCTTATGATATACGTTACTGATTGGACCTTGACCTTCAGGTCCCATATGCCTCGGAGATAGTTGAACTTAAATTTTGTCCGTCTTTAGATAGGTTCAACGCATGATTTAAATGGCTTTAATTTTTTATTGGCAAATTAATAGCCAACAACATAACATTAACTGGGATTAACCTGTGACATGACCTTTTATTTGCCTCTCTCTCGCTCGCTCTCTCTGTCTCTCTCTCTTTCTCTCACTGTTTCTTCACTTTTTTTTGAAGAAACTAACTCTGAAATAATTAAAATACTATTTGGAGACATATATATATATATATATATATATATATATATATATATATATATATATATATATATATATAATTCCACTAAACAGGAATTTGTTCGCAAAGAGGAATTATATTTCAAAGAAAAAAGAAATGGATTACAGATCACTGTCAGGAAGTTTTTAAAATATATTGATAATACATGGGTACAATGTCTAGGTAATGTTTTTTTTAAACACATTTTGTTAAAATGATCGACAAACGTTTTCGAAGCTTTGCTAATAAGAAATGCCTGGTCCTTTTTCATCTATATATTATTTTTGTAATGAGCATATTTTTTGCTTTCCGATACAATTAGGTAATTAATGATTAGTAATTGAGGTATCTTGTTCAACACTGAAAATATACTATAAAAAGCAATTACATGTGTAATTTATTATTTCATTTTACAAATAAATAATATGCTTGTACAACAGTACAAAATCCATTGTACTTTAAAATGTACATTTATATTTTGCTTACCAACATTCCAGATGGGGCGTACCCAGGATTTTGTCAAAGAAAGGCAGAACTACAACAAGGCCGGGGTGGGGGATTTCGGTTTGTTCACCCCCGTAGAAAATATTGAATTTTTACCACTCTAAAACTTATGCAGCATAAAAAAGACTCAAATTAAGACTAAATCTGTGTTTTTATGTCATAGTAAAGTAAGCTGTTTATTATATTTCGACAATTTTAATATTTCCCCATAATTATCAATTGTCTAGTAACTTTAATGGCTAATTTCTTATGCCTTAAGGTGCCAACTCAAAAACTGCGTATTTTAAAAGCGAAATGTTAAGATTTTTTAAAATTAATAATAATATATCTAAAAATTGCTAACATTTTACCTACTTAAAGCCTAATAACGTCTTTAAAACAGGATACTTCAGGCACAAATAAAAGTATTAAAAGCATGTAGGCTATTTTATCCAAGGGAGGATGGCGCGTTTAGAATAAATATAGGCTATTACACTAGAGGAAATACTGGCTCAGAGAATTTAACTTACAAGTAGGCTAAATATTATTTTCTATTGTCGTTCGTATTCCCTTATACCTAAATTGCAGTTAAACATATAATATTTTTCTGGTAATTTTAATTTATTTATAAATTTTAATTTTTTCACCCCTCCCTTGGGTGCGCCACTGCTGATTGGACCTTGACCTTCGGGTCCCATAAACTTCGGAGTTAGTTAATTGAACCTAAATTTGATCCGTCTTTAGATAGGTTCAACGCAAGATTCAAATGGCATTAATCTTTTATTGGCGAATTAATAGCCAACAACATACCATTAACTGGGATTAACCTGTGACATGACCTCCGTTGGCCTCTCTCTCTCTCTCTCGCTTGCTCTCTCTCGGTCTCTCTCTTTCACCTCTGTCTCTTCACTTTTTGTTGTTGAAGAAATGAACTCTGAAATAACTAAAATACTATTTGGTCATATATATGTATAATATTCTTGTATACAATTCCACTGAACAGTTGTTTTTTTATGTAAAGAGGAGTTATTTTTCATAGAGAAAGGCAATGGATTACAGTTCACTGTCAGGAAGTTTTTAAAATATATTGATAATACATAGGTACAATGTCTAGTTAATATTTCTTTAACATATTTCGTTAAAATGATCGACAAAATGTTTTCGAAGCTTTCCTAATAAGAGATACTCGCTACTTTTCATCTTTAAAGGTATTATTTTTGTACTAAGCATAATGATTGCTTTCCGAGACTATTAGGTAAATAACTACTAATAATCGAGGTATCTTGTTCATCACATTCAAACTGAACATATAGCCCTACTACAAGAAGCAATTACCTGTGTAATTTTTTATTTGTTTTTACAAATAAAAGTCATTTTTGTACAACCGTAAAAAAATCCTTTGTACTTAAAAATGTACTACCCAGCTACGGGTAGTAAAAATTAATTTCTCAAAAATGTATCAAGATACGAGGGACGTAGGTAGTACTTGAACTGTTATGGAGTAAAGGGAGAGGTAAACATTAATGTGTTTTTTAATTCTTAAATTTAATATGTCTGCAGTTATGGTGACACAAAATTCAACATGTCTCTGTTGAAAGTTATCCTGCATTTTCAGGAAGGAATTGCTTATTTATTTATACATATTAACCTTCAAGGAAGACAAGTCATATAAACAAAACTTGTTTAAAGTCTATTAATTACGTAAGTCAACCTAAAATTTTATTTTAGTTACTTTTTATTAAATAACTACAATTAGTATAAATAAAGTAACATAACCTATGTGTTAAAAATAGCTGTCCTACCACATAACCTGTAACATAAAATCAGCTGTCTTATGAAATCATATGTTATCACTTATTTTGAGCCAAATGGAACGAAATACCTATATTGCAAATCTTACCTCTTTTATGAAATGTTTTCCTCTCATATAAAACTAAAATTAAGCTTTAAATTTAATTAATGAATTAATATTTTTTATAACCTGTATTAACATCAAGTGTCATCCGCTACTAAAAAAATGTATTTCAATTTGAGGGAATGGATAAAAAGTATTTTATTAACGCTTGCAAATTTGAACAAGTTACTTATAAGGAGAGTGTGAGCTAATATAATGAGTTGAATTATCCTTAGTTATGAGTTGAGGCTTATTAATTAAATTATAAGTTTTTAGTGCAAAAGTTTTAAACTACTTCATTTTCGAAAATAATCTTCTTTTTTTTAATAAACTAAGACATTTTGTTTTATCACATAAATATGTATTTTTACTGAGACGCAGAAAGTATTGATAGTGACTCAGTCGAACCGGAATTACGTCTGAAGCAGATCTACCGGAAGTAATAGAAAACTTCCGGTTTTGTTCTGGTGGGCGATAAGGAACCCGCCTTCTCCAATCATAAATTGATAAATAAGTGCATGTGTAGAGAATAGTGGATAAGTTTTAAGTGTGCCTTAAATAATGAAGGACTAATAAATACTTGATTGTAATAAATACCTTATTTACCACGAAATAGAAGTAAATAACATTTATAATGGTTCTCAGTTTAAATACATATTTTTTTTAACTATTGTAAGTAATCATTTGAAACTTTATTACAACTCAAAAACATGTTGCTTTTTCCAAAACATTTTTGTATGTCCAGAGACGTAGCTAGGAATGTTTAAGGAGTGGGCGGTTGCCATAGCGTCTGATCAATAAGTGGGGAGGGTGATGTTTTTAGAAATCAAGATAAAAGATACTTAAAGATGTTTCTAGAAAAAACAATATTCCCAATGGCCATATATTCCTACAGACAACTTATCTTACATACTTTTATTTGTACTTGAAAATCATTAAAATTTTTAATTTCTTAGATATTTTAGTGAGTTTTAAATCACTGACCCCCCCCCCCCCGAATACTGCCCTGTGTATTGTACCCTATAAAAAGTCGTAGTACCATCTTAGTGACGTGTTTTTCTTCGACACTTTTCAGAAATTTATTTAATTAGATTTATTTCATTACTGCAGTGATTTTTTAAATGTTTTAACTCGTTTAGTATCTTCTATGCTGTAATGTATATTTTTAAATTTAATTCTTTTATTCACACATTCAAGATTTTTCAAATTAAAAAGTGTCTATTCGTTGTTTTCAAATGGAATAACCACCCATATTAAAGCCGGCTCACTAGAACAAGCAAGACTTTTGCTAAATGTTATCATTAATATCCGACCGAGTAAAATTATGGCCGAAGGGGAAATACTAGCAGCACAGTAGCAGTAGTTCAAAAGCGCTCCTGGGCAAAAATGTGTATGGTCCCCTCATTACTTCCAACACAGGCCTATTCAACCATGTATTTTGCATGGCATTGTAAATAAATTATTTATTCCGTGTTAAAACCCACTAGGCCTACTGAATCTAATCTGTATATGTTTAGTTTTATTAAAATAAACTACCGTTCGTTTACAACAACTAAAACATTGCATTTTGTGTAAATAGAATACACAAAAAATGTCTCATTTTTTGGCAATCAATGAGTATTACTTTGCCATTTAAAGCTTGAACAATTGTGCATTGTTCTTTTTATACTTTATTGATATAATGTTTTTATCTCTTTTATGGATCTCGCCACGCAAGAGATTATTTTCCGCTGTAAATAAACACCAACCGGCCGGGCGCCTGGGGATTTGCCCGCCCCCTTCTCAAGGTAGTGGTTCTAGTATTCTCCTCTTCGCTCGCAGTGTTTCTCTGTCTTGTAGTAGTTCATATATTTTCCTCGAGAAATGTTTACTCGGTCCAGTAGTAGTGCTGCAATGTTTATGTGTAAGAGATAAAGTGAAATCAAGAAAACAGTGTTGTTCTAATAACGCGTTCAATACTGGCAGAATCTTTATACTCACTTCACAACTGCCTCTAAGGTCACAAGCCCCCCTCGCGCTATCTGGCTCCCTTCATCTCCAGTGCCTCATCAGCTGAATCATCATCAATGATTCAGCATATCCGTAACCTTTTCCTTTTCCTGCCACCTCCAGATTCTCCTTTCAAGGTACAAGGAACTCTAATACTGAATCATTCTTCTATTATTTTTAAATCTATAAACAACCGTCTTATAGATAAATTAATTTTAAAATAAATAACGATATATTAAATATTTGTTATTGAAATGTTTTACTTACAGAAAATAAAATAATAAAGCCTGTTCCGGTTGTAGTAATTTTTATTATGGGAGGGGGTATCCAACCCTTTGACCATTGTAGTTATCATGTAGGTTATGGGCTTCCAAATGATAGATAGGCTTAAGGTTAGAGAGTGAAACTCTCTCATTTGAGCAACGTGTCATACATTACAGAGTGTGACTGGTCGCGAGTGCAGTAGCATATCTGAGGTACATTTAAGTATTATTTTTTTCTGAAATGAAACAAGAAAGGCATTTATAATTAAAATTATGGTGTCCTGATAACTTGTTGAATGAGCAAATCTTCTAGATATTACTGTAATTCATGCAAATTGTTCTAAAATTAAAACTAATCAATACAAAACAAAACTCCTAAACCAAATACACTATAGAATTAACACTGAATTTTCTTGGTGAAATTGTAAAAAAAAAACTATAAGGCTCATTTTTACATAATTTCCCCTTCTTTTCAAAACGATAGTTTTTTTTACATAATGGGGCAGATAAATAAATCATTACAGAATAACTTAAATCTCTGAAGCTCATTAAATGAAAGTAAGTAGTTCATTTAACTGATTATTTCTAACAATAATTACTCTCAAAAAAGAAATTAAAGAAAATTGTTGACAATTGTTTCGCCTTTTATCTTAGAATTAATAAACTCATGTGTTGGGCTCCAACAGAGTTTTCCTTGAGTAATAGATTGTTTCGTCTCCCTGACAGAAATAAATTAATTAACGACTTTGGCGCTATAAATCCAATTATTGAAGAATGTTGTTTCACTTGTCCGTCCCAATATGTTCTTTAAACTTGGAACTTTGCCCACTTGGTTCAGTTGAACCAAAATACATTGATTCGTAACTAATTTTTCATGTTAGCTCAATATAAATATATCTATCAAAACTTTCATTCCTTTACATTATTTTAACTGTTTCTTTTTCTACTATATGATGTACTGTGAATAATATTTCAATTGTGGTTTTACACTTATCATGACTTTTAGCTTTTATGAGTTGCACATGGCATTATTTTGTAGTCGGAAGACACTGATGAAAATCCCCATATAGCGATCAAAAACGTTCTGTCTCAGTAAGTTTTTACAAATTTACAAAATTTAAAGTTCGGATAGTAATAAACTAATGTTAAAGTGATTAATTATTTTATCGTTATATTATTATTGCTGCATTGTCAACGGTTATATCAAAATATGGGTCTTTTCCCCTGTGGTTTAGAATAAAGATGCCCTCTAACCATTTAGCATTGAAGCAGCTTTGAAAGCAGCTATTTTTAATTACTCTAATTTTAAAATACTTAACTAAGTGAATACGTAATTGCTTACTTGCTGACACGTTTCAAAACAATCGTTCCTTTTACGAAACTAGCCCTCTACTGGCGGCATATCGGCAGTCTACAAAGGATCTAAACGGGATGGATTTATGACAGTGGAATGGGGTGAGGTGTTTGCATTTAATTGCTAAATCTCAGGTGACACATAATTATGCCTGACATAAGCCTGTGAGACCAAACGTAATTAGTTTTGTAGTAATTTCCTCTGAAAATGACTGGTTGAAATCGAAATAAACATCAGGATTTAAATAAAAGGTTTATGTAGTTTAAGAGGTTATAGATAATAATACAAAATTACACTACAGCTGCTCCAAGTTATTATAGTAATTCTATTTTTATAAATAAAACACTGGACTAAAACCACTATTTACTGATATGTTCAGGAAGTGTGTTTCATACTAAGCCACCCCATTGTTCAATGCAAATCACAAGTCTTGCTTGCAACTCAAAGTAATAAACAATACACTAATCTAGTATTAGACACATTTGAAAATGTCAGTAGTTTTAGTTATTATTAATGAATCACAAGAAACGTTAAAGTGAACAACAAAATAATACATTTTAAAACAATAAATTATTTTCATAAATTTTAACTAAATTTATTCATGAAAAATGAATGTTATACTCCTGAATGCTACCGTAAAACATTTAAGCCATTCATTTAAATTTTCTAATAGACATATAACTAGAACTCATTCAACCACAACCTACACCAATTTCCTTCCATTACAAGCAATTGAGATTTTATTGCAATATAATGAAATACACTGGATAAATATAAAATTAACTTATTCACTTAACCCGAATGAGTTTAGACTTTCAACTCAGTCATGCAAGTAAAATAATTGGTAACAATATTTAAAATATGCACCAAGTAGATGACGTAAACTTATTGAAATCTTAAAACTTAAGTAATTCATTGTTCTATAATTTTTAAATTGAATTCACTGAAATTGAGTAAATTGTTTCGAGTATGAGTTTCATCAAATATAGGCCTCTTTACAAGTACAAAAAATATCTGTTGAGGTAAATATCAATAAAACGTTTTTTAAAATATCATAAATTAATAGTGTTTAAGGTATGAAGATATTATAAACCCTGGATTCAAGCAAGCAAGATGGAATATTCAAATAATTCAATTTATGCTAAATAATAAATTCTTGAATTTTGTAGTCCATTAGGTTCGGTGAATCCTAATTAATCACTTAATTGTTTAAGTGATTAATAAATAATAAACATTAATAACACTTATAATATCCTTAAATACTTTCATAACCAATTTTTTGCTTGACTGTTTAAATATCACTGTTATTAGATTTACAATCTGTGGTTTTTGCCTACTTCTAAGCATTAGCCTAAATAAATTTAGCCTACATAAATTTATTAACATTATTTTTATGATAAATAACTCAGAGTGACTTTTCTAATAACACATTTGGAGCCATATTAGTAAGATAGAAATTGTACTTCCCAATTGAGGTTATTTTAAATATTATTCACAAAACTACAAAGTGCTGTAGAACCTTGATAAGCTGATCCCCATTAAAAGAGATCTCCAGATAACCAGGAATGATCTTGAAGTACAATAAATAAGAAATAACACAAATCAAATAATTACAGCACACACAAAAGAGTCTAACACAGCAATAAAAACGTCTAATACCTATAGATACACGAAATAATGTTTTGTGTTTCTTATTCTGAAAAGACTACGGGATCCCACAGCCTGAAAGTGGCTAATAAAATTTAAACAGAAAAAGTTGACAGATTTGTTTGCCAAGAAATGTATTCCAGTGGAGTTTACCTCTAAATACAATATGCACATTCATATACTGTACATAATACTCTTTGTTTAATAAATATAAAAGAATTTTAATTAATCACTTTAATAATAGTTTATGACTATCCAAACCTGAGAAGACACTGGTGAAGATCGCCACATAGTGATCGAAAACGTTCTGTCTCAGTAAGTTTTAACAAATTTACAAAATTTAAAGTTCGGATAGTCATAAACTATTGTTAAACTTATTAATTAAGATTTACTGAATGTAATGACTACAAAATTCAAGAATAAAATAATTCGCCTGTAAGTATAATGTCTTCTTTTAACTTTTCCTTAGTCTCCGGCTAACCTGGATTTTCCATAATCCGATCCCAGTCAGTCCGAATTATCAAGGTTCTGTACAATTTATTTTAATTCTAAATCTTATCTGTGCTAAGATCTATGCTAGACTACCATTTATACTTCAAAATATTCTTTATTTTGTATATAATTTTTATATATTTGTTGATTCCATCTTCATGTGAGCTACTAGTTATCACTAAACATTTACAAGTGTTTAGTAATTTTTATAAATATATTTTCAGATAAACGATGACAAATTTAGAGCTGTGGATGGAAGTTATTTTCATTGCTTCAACTTGCAGTCAAGTATTAGCTAAGTACCTAAATACCTCAGGGGATATTATGATAGGTGCTTTATTTCCTATTCACAATATTGGCCAAGGAGCAGCAGATTGTGGAAAAGTTCAGGTAGGAATATATTTACAGTTGAAAAATGTTAATTTTATAAATTATACATATCCCTTGATATGTATTAATCATGTATGTTTGATATATGTTTAATCATATAATGTCAGATGGTAAACAATGTTTAGTTTTCTCAAATAAAATTAAAATGCACTTTAAATGTTCCACTTTTATTTAGGTAGAAGATGGAATGCAGAGTTTGGAAACAGTCTTGTTCATATTAAATGAAATCAACCAGAATGATAAAATTTTGCCAGGGGTTACGCTTGGGATTCTAGCATTTGACACATGTGAAAGTCCTGCATATGCTCTAGAACAATCCATGGACTTTATAAAAGGTAAAACTTTATTTGAATAATATATTTCTATTAGATTTTAACATATATATTTTTATTTATTTGTAATACACAATCAGATTGGCATTTAATGTAAAGAACAAGATTTGGTGAAATAATTGGCTCATAATAGAGAGAGGATTCTTAGATTAAAACAATTATTAATATATATATATATATATATATATATATATATATATATATATATATATATACTACTAGTATATGTATGATAATTTATTTATCTTTATTGTCAGAACATTTTTTCCAATTATTAGTATTAAATTTTCTTTATTATTATTTTTAAGATATTAGAAAATTAAAAAAATGAGATCCTAGATACCATATAATTATTTGTAAATAATATATTTAAGTTGGTTTTGGTAATCATCTTGAATTCCCTAATTAAATTATAAGTAACTATTGCATAACTGAGTGAATACTTTTGAACTTACTTATGTTTCGAAACAATCACTACGTTAACTTTTGAATTCTCGAATCATTAATTTTATTTCAAATGAGACAAAAGTCGGCTTAGTAAATGAAGTGATTGTTTCGAAGTAAGTTGAAAAGTATTCACTCAGTTACACAGTAATTACTAATTTAAAAATATATATTTAGTTATATTAATGTATAAACGTACATTTTATGTTGAGAATTTTTAGCAATCGAGAAATAGTTAACTTAATTACATTATAATGTAACTTAATGTTTAGTTACGTTATAATTACTTATACAGTTAGAAGGTAGTTTACAGTTTTTTCTCTTGAATTTTGTAAAATTCTTTTACTAATAAACGCTTCTTGTATACAATGTGTAACAAAATACTTATCAAGCATATGGGCTTTGTGGTACAGGTTTTATAGCACACAGCAACGAACACCATGTAAAAGAGTTGAAAGAGTTTGAATGCTTGGACGGAAGTGCTCCAAAATACAGAAAAGGAAGTTTCGATAGGGTTGTTGCATTGATAGCTGAACAGTCCAGTGCTGTTACAATGCAGGTATATGAATATTAATATATTTTTCACAATAATAAATGTAATTTAATAGTTTTCACGTTAATACAAGAAAAACCCCTATAATTTAAAGTTTTTTTTTTGCTTAACCTAATGTCGAAAAGCTTGTAGCAAAAACATAATGAATCACAGTTTTCTAAATTATTATAATTAATGTATATTATTATTGTGAATTTTAAAGACTTTCAGTGTATGAAATTTAAACACAGCCTAATATTGATTTTTACTAAATACCTATAGGTCTGTTTCAGTTAGCGACAATGTTTCGACTTTTTGGAACTCCAATTATCAGTTACATGGCAACATCTCCAACACTCAGCAACAGAATAAGATTTCCAACATTTTTCCGAACAGTTCCCAGTGACTTTCATCAAGCACATGCAATGCTTGAACTTATAAGGTATGCTTTTAGCTTATATGAATTATTTGGGGTCAAATAAGGGCGATCTTAAACATACATTTTGAAATTAAATGAATATATTATTTTAAGTAGAAATTATTTATTAATTTATAATACTAGATCTACTTCTGTTTTCAAAAAGTTATCTCCTTACTTTCTGAATATACTTGTAATTGACCGATATTAACTTCACTTTGATGTATGATTGTAAATAATAGAAAAAAAGAAATCTATATAAATTACAATACATTTTTTTTCTTATTAAACCTCCAATTCACAATATAGCTATCCTTCTCACAATTCTTTCTTTTCACCATATACACAAATCAAAGACGATTTTTTCCGCCAAAATCACACTTACTATCTAATCCTAATTAATAGCTGATGTCCCCACAGAAATTAAAATTAGTTCATTGAGAGTTGATTTGGGATTATATACATTACAATACTACATCAACTTTGTAGTAGATACATTTTATATGTCTCTAATAATTAACCTTGTAATAAATAAGTATTATTTTTTTAACATTTTTAAAAGTATTATTGGTAAACTCTTGAATTTTGTAAATCCATTAGTTTCGGTGAAACTTATTAATCACTTTTACATTAGCTTATGACTTTCTGAACTTTAATTTATTTTGTAAATTTATGAAAATATACTAAGACAGAACGTTTTTGATCGCTCCATGGCGACTTTCATCAGTGTCTAAACAACTCCAAGTAGAAAATTTAGATACTGATGAAGATCACCACGGAACAATTGAAAATGTTCTGTTTCAGTAGGTTTTTACAAATTTATAAAATAAATTAAAGTTCGGATAGTCATAAACTAATGTAAAAGTGATTAATATTATTGGTAATTACTAACCTACTTTTGATCAACCACATCTGAGGTCAACAATTCAAAAATAATACAGAGTTTATTTTTCAAATCAATTTAGATATCATTTAAACAAATAGTATCGATTAGTTTATTCTTGATTTTCATCCTCTAACCCATTTAAATTTTCAGACACTTCAAGTGGACCTATGTGTCTATTGTGTACTCGGACTCTGAATATGGTAATCAGGGCTATGAAACGCTCAACCAGCTTTCAAAAGGTTATGGCGTTTGTTTCTCAACACCACTTAGAGTAAGCAAAGAACATTTTACAGATAAAGATTACGACAAAATTGTAGAAAAATTGGCAAACAACACAGATGCAAAAGGTGAGTTATACTTTTAAAACACTGTATGTTTTCTTAATTTCCAAATATTGATGAATTCTCACAACTAATATATATATATATATATATATATATATATATATATATATATATATATTATTAGGTATATATATCAGGTTATATATATATATATATATTACCTACTAACTACTAGGTTTTATGAAACTACCGTAAAATCTTGATTGATTTGCATTTCTCTAAGTTTACGATTTCTTTTTCATTTGCCCTTATTTGTTTTTACTTGATTGGTTTTGACTTACATAACATTTGTAATACTGGTATTTCATTCCCAAATCTAAAAATATTCAACTAAAACACTTGTACATATGTAATTATGTTACACTTGTCTATAGTAGCATTTAATTTTTCATTATTGAGGTTGGCAGTTTCGGGAGACGTGTCCCATTGTCAACCCAGACATTACTGACCTCTTGCTTGATTTGGGTTATGATGCGAGATATTCAGGTAGGGACATAGATGTATTTTTAATGGGTATTGGGAGGGGGTTATAATGTCAATTAGTGTATGTGAATTATAACATAATTGGATGTTTGGGGTAACTTGTGTGTAGGGTGTAGCTTGAAATGTTTGTATATTTTATATTGTACAGTTGTGCATTATTGGCTATTTTCGTTTTGTTTGGAAAGAATTTGTACATATGATGTTGTATTGTGTAGTTAAGGTTTGTCGATATGAGATGTTTATTGATACACAACCAAACAATATGAAATATAGTAGCTTTCAAACTACACCCAAAATACATACTCAACACCCAATTACATTATAACTTGCATACACTATTTGACGTTATAACCCCCCAATTTCCCTTAACATATGCCTATATCCCTCCTTATATCCACCTCCACCTTAATCTTGTCAATTACAATCTGAGGTGACATTGGGACACAGCCCCCGAAACAGCCAGCCTCAATAATCTAAAAATCAAGTGCTACTATTGCTAAGTGTAACATAATAACATACGTCCAAGTGTTTTTAGTGGAAAACTAGAAGCTCTTGTAAAGATGGAATCAAAAAATGTAAAAACATTTCTTGTATTTTTTTGTTAGAAAGAAATTTTTTCATCAATAGACAGAAGTATGAGTACAAATTTACTGATTATTTTTATATTTGTAGCTTAATTTTCCTGTTTATATGTTTATTTTTTTGAGAAGAACACGCAGGCTCCAATTTTAGAAATTCTAGGGTTTTTACATTGGTTTATGTCAAACTTTTAACCATAAATTTGTTAGGAAGAATGGTTAACCTTTACCATGATATAACAGTAATAGTATAGTTATAGTATAGTAATAGTAATAGTTTTGATAGTTTGTATAATTTTGTAGCAAATGTACGTCTTTCATTATTTTAAAACGATACTTAGTGATTTTAGTAGTAGTCTATCCCAAAAGACTGTATTCTTGTTCAAAATATTTACTTATTTCAGAAAAAAAGCCATGTTGTTGTTATGTAGCTAATAGTCTACAATCTGTTTGTAAATACTGGATTAGAATCTTGTTATGTAATAATATCATTTGTGTGAGATTGGAATCAATGGTTTCCTTTGTGATTTTTCTTCTGAATAATAATACTGCTCATAGCAGTAAAAGTGATTTTTCTAAAAATACTAATAATATTCAAGGTATTGATAATAATTATGATTGATTATGATACTTATGTATTTATAATTGGATGAACCTTTAAAATAGTCCACACAAAAACTGTCTGTTAGAAATATTTATATGAATTTATAATTTAGCTTATTTATTTTAACAAGCAACTTTAATTTATTTTAGTTATAATTCCTAATTAGTAGATATTATGCTGTGCTACAATGTGTTATTTAATGCATATATTTTATAGAATAAATGCCTATTACAACTTTTTTTAAACTCTTTTACAAAAACAATAATAACAGAAAAGGTTTCTATTTCACTTTATTTAAACAATATTAACTATGAGTATTAACATATAAAAAATTATTTCTCTTGAATGAAAAAGTTGTGAAAGTTTATAAATAGCCAAAACTGCACAGCACTGGTGCAATAAAACTTGTTTCCAGCTTTTGAATGGTAACTATTAAATGAAGCTAGGATCCCATAGTCTTGGTGGAGGCAGCCAACCTGGGGAATTAGGGATGGGGAACCCTCCCGAGGAAACTTTGAACATTTTTATCTCTAGACATCATATTTTATGCTATTTTGGAACTTAAAATTACATAATTTTCGGGTCGTTGGGAAAGCTGTTTTGCTAAAAACCTAGCGCTGTTTTATAGCAAGTGTTTACTTGTTACCAAAATTAATTAGTTTGGAGAGCATGTGCTGCCTGCCCCCCCCCCCCCCGGCTACAGCCCTGACTATAGTCTTAGATTTTGTTCAAAGATGAGGTTGTTTTTTATATCAACTCATGTCTACAGTACTAAATCTAATCTAACTCTAATCTACTAATGAAATAGAAAGACATTAATTTCAACACATTTCATTCAGTGGTAGTTGTATTTGCGGAGAAGCCTACAGTAGTACTACGGCTTGTGGAATCTACAAGAAGACAAAAGGTTGGCAACAGATTTGTTTGGGTAGGATCACATGGATGGACAGTAACAGACCATAGTGACCATCACCTTCCTGTCTCTTCAAGTAAGTCCAAACTGTTTCCTCAAGTAGTTAAATTTAAAATTGTGATTAACATTTCCAATTAGAGATTTATAATTTGTCAAAACTTTGTAATATAATGACTTGCATTTACTTATAAATAGAATTATTATTTTTAAAAGTTATTGAAACATGACATTTTTAATGGCACAAGCCATACTCATCTTCAGTGATGGTTAATTTAGTGTCCCTGATAATAACAGGTTAGTATAAACCAAAATATTATAACTAATTAAATAACTTTAAAAAGTAGTTTTATTTTGAGTGTATAAGACATTATATTACAGGGTTTTTATCTTGCAAGGTTTTCCAAACATATTAGGCAGAAAAGGAATGATCTTTAATTGTTTATTATTACATGGTCTTAGTGTAAAGAATGAAAATGCTTACTTAATCACTTATTTATAAATATTCCTAAGAAAAATATATGTTGAATAGACTCGTTTCACAGTTGGTCAGTACATTGTTCAGTGTTGCAAGTCTCAGCTTGACTTATGGTTTTTTGCTAAGTATATTGATAAATAAGTTATTATTAAAAAAACCTCACGATGTAGTTACATCCCAACAGCTGCAAGTTTTGGATATTCAACTTATTCACTATATTTTAATTAGTGTCACTCACTAATATCATGGCAAAAGCAAAACTTTTTAAAAAATTATTCAAAATATGACCTTTTTTAAATTGCTTGGTTATATTATTTACTGTTAAATTATAATTAGATCTAATTAATTGTTGGCCATCTTTTGGAAGTAAAAAAAATTTTTACATTTAGTTTTTCGGCTGCATGCACCCACAATTACCATTTATTTTTTCTTCTCAATTTCCTTACCCCAAATGCTTACCCCAGATTGAGAATGATTAGCCTACTTAAAATGTAAATACTAAAAATTAACAAGTAAATACAAAAAACACTTGAACTATATTCCTAAGTTACATTTGCCTCTAGTAGCACTTACTTTTTTGATTATTGAAGAGGGCCATTTTGAGAGACATGTCCCTTTCTCTACCAAGACTACAACTGACCTCTTGGTTGTTTTAGATTAGGGTTTGGGTGGGGTTAGATGGGAATATTAGGTGTATTTTTAAAGAGTATTATGGGGCTATTATGTTGACACATTGTCTGACATTATAAAGGGATTACGAAGGGACACATCCTCCGAAATGGCCTTCCTCAATAATAAAATACATAAGTGCTACTGTAGGCAAGTGTAACATACTAATATATGTCCAAGTGTTTTTAGTGATAAACTAGTAGCTCAAGTGAAAATGGAATCAAATATACTAAAAAGTTATATTTTAATTGAGTAAAAGCTAACATTTAGTTATAGTTTTATTTAGTTAGTTTATTAAATTACATTTTAATTTAGTAGAAATAATAGCACTAACAAAAACAATCACTTCTCTTACTTACTTACTTCTTACTTCAGCCAACGCCCGTCCTTGGCCTCTCAGCCATCCGACGCCGTGCCTCCCAGTACAATGTAGCGAGTCCTTCCCTGGACTCCTCGTGAAAGATATCTTTCAGGTCATCACAAGTGGTAAGATGCTCTGCCATCCCTTCGTTGTCGGAGCAGAGTGGGCAGATTGGTGTGTCTACCACTTTCATGCGATGCAGGTGTCTCTGTAGGTAGTCATGTCCAGTGGTCATCCTAAACAAAGCCACGGCTACGCCTCTCGGAAGATCCAGTGGTATGCTTGATTGGATGATCTTTTCCCATTGCTTTCCTGTAGCAGCTTGTTTCCTGTCCCATTTCACGGAGTCGCTGATAGTGCTGTTTATATTCTGACAGACACTGCGGTATGAGAGGGGGAGGATCGGCTGCGCCATGGAGCAGCCATGCTTGGCCAAACTATCTGCTTTTTCGTTTCCTCTGATGTCACAGTGCCCCAGCACCCATTGTATTGCGATCTGTGTTATTTTCTGCAACATGCGGAGTGTTTTCTGGCAGTTGTTTATTTCCTTCCCTTCTTGTGGCTTTGGGGAGGCTATCGCCTGAATCGCGGATGTTGAGTCCGAGAGGAAAACTACCTTCTTGGTGTTGGCCGACAGAAGAATCTCTCTGGCCGCTTCGCCGATGGCGGTCACTTCTCCTTCGAAGTTGGTTCCATTTTCCCCCACTGCTATTGATTTTTGCCCAATTGAGGAGAAATATCCGGCTCCGCATGCGTCATGCATTGCCGATCCATCTGTGTACACACGCAGCCATTCGTTGGACGGATACCTCTCGTTGATCATAGCTTCTGTTAGTACTTTGAGTTCACAGATTTGGATGTCGGCTTTTTTCAGGCTTACACCAAGTATTGATGTGCACGATGGTATTTCGGTCCTTTCCTTTATATATTTCGTTTTCTTGAAAGGTTGTCGCTCTGATTCTTCCAATCCATGTCTTCTTCTTATTTCTGCGGCTTTTGCCAGTGGTGTAACTTGGGTTTTAAGCCTTTGGCTTGCGCATCTATATTTCTTCCAGAAGTCATCGTTGGTTCTTAAGGCTCTTTCAAAGAATTTGATAGCAGCCTTGTCCCTGCGAGCGTTAAGGGGCTCAATATCTGTTTGAATCTCTAACGCTGCAATTGGGGTAGACTTCGCAGCACCACATATCAGTCTCAATGCATTGTTTTGGACTGTATTCAGGTCTTTCTTTGCATTATCAGAAGCTGTGTTGTAAGCTTCTGAGCCGTATTCAAGGATTGGGCGGATGTAAGACTTGTATGTAGTAATCAGAATATCCTGAGTAGCACCCCACATCGTTCCAGTCAGTCTCTTCATCATATTCAGCCTTTTTGCAGCTTTTGTTACAGCACCCTCTATATGTCCCGACCACTGGAGTTTGCTGTCCAGAGCGATACCTAAGTACCTGGTTGATCGCGTTATTGGCAGGTCAGTAGTCCCTATTACTACGTGCGGATCGTAAGTTTTAGTTGATAGCGTAAATAACTGTGCCGTGGTCTTGTTTTCGTTAATAATCATATCGTTTTCGGAGCACCATCTTTTGACTCCACCTAATGTCTCGTTTATTTTGGTTTCCAAGGAGTTGATGTTGCTGCTGGTCGCCCATATTATCACATCATCTGCGTAACAGAGTACTTCGACTCCTGGGTTATTTACCTTAATGTTGCAGATTAAATCATTCATGTAAAGGTTGAAAAGAGTACAACTGCTGACCGCTCCCTGCGGGAGTCCCCTTCTCTGTTGACGGAACTGAGAACTTCTGTTTCCATAGTGGACCTTTATAAATCGTTGGCTCAAAAATTGATTTATCCAGTTCACCATGTTTCCTGCCACTCCGTAGTTGGCAATTTTGTTATAGATGAGTTTTCTGCTAACTGTGTCACAATCACAATCACTTCTCAGAATTGCTTCACATACAACGACAAATACTTCACACATACCATAGGCTTACCCATGGGATGCCCCATCTCAAGGATATTGCCAGAAATATTCATACACAATTTAGAACAAAAACATATCATAAATAACAACAAACACGCCCACAAAATAATATATTGGTACAGATATATAGATGGCATTATAATCCTATATAACAGATAAACACCTTCCACAATTACATAGACAAAGTACACAATAACATAAACTTCAAACTAGAAACGGAACAGAACAAAATCAACTTCTTAGACCTAACGATAAGAAAATGAAATAACAAACACACATTCAAAATATACAGGAAACCTACCACCACTGACAGAGTTATACATAACAGGTCCAATCACTCCACACAACACAAACATGCTGCCTTTCACTCCATGATACACAGACTAATCAACATAACCTTGAACTATGAAGACAAAATAAACTAACTAAACACAATAAAACACATAGCCTATAAAAACAGATAGAAACACATCTTGATAGAAACACATCTTGATAGACACCATAACACAACAAAAAACATTAACACACAAACACCAAAATACATAACATTTAAATATCCCGACAACAAATCCCAAAAAACAATTTCCTTGCTCCGCAAACTTAAATACAAAGTAGCATTCACAACATCCAACACAATTAAAAAACACCTACGCAGTTCAAAAATACACCAGAATAAACACGACGGGGCAGGCGTATACGACACTACATGCAACAACGGTCCCAGCTTTTACATAGGACAAACAGGAAGAGCATTTACCACAAGATACAACGAACACATAAAACAGATAAGAAAGACACAATCCAAATCAAATCTTGCCATACACATACAAAACACACTACACTCACAGACTCACAAAGACAGTAATCTAAAATTCCTACGTTACATAAAAAAGCAACAAACTTTACTCAGTAGAAAACTACGAGATATTCAAACACCATAAATACTATCCACTAAATGACAACACACAATCAAATACTATATTTGAGCACATAATTAACAACTACTCTATGAACAATAACACACCACAGACTCCCACCAACACAACACATATGAGCACAGTCATGTCAGTGACCCATAGCATTGAATATTGCACTAACCTAGTGTGAAACGTGTCTGCTTATAAATCAGTAAGTAGTGATTTTTTCCCAAGTTAATACAAAAAAAGTATAATTTATACAAAAAACTTCAAGATGCATAACACAAAAACTGCAAGTTTGAATTTATGTATTTTATATTTACGTAAACTTTTTTAAAGAACATAACTTTTTATAGCTGACAATGTTAACCAAGAATCTTTTAAAGTAAAGTGATGTAATTAATTAGTGCTATAAGTTTATTTTTCTACTTTTGAAATACTGTTGTAAGAAATCACGTCTGTTTGGTATTAGTTTCATTAGCACAAGTTTCTTACTCACTTACCTTCAAAATCTTTTCTTTTCTACTTAAATGTAAAACAGATATAAAATAACTAAATAAAAATATTATTTTAAATACATTACTAACAGTGATTTTACAAATTAGATTATATTTGACATGGCCTTATGTTTGCAAAGTTCTGCATCTATATAATTTTGTTCTGCACATACAAAAATAAAATATTGTTTTCTTAGATGGATATTTCTAATGATAGTCTGTTAATATTTAAACTAAAGAAATATGATTATCTTTATGCACACTAATAGTTAAATATTTATAATGATATAGTCAATGTTTAATGAATATTAATATCACAATTAATGAGTTAGGGATAACAGGAGTCACAACACCTAATGATTTGAAATTGTAAGCATGGCTTAATTGGTATAATAAATGTCTGCTTAAATCTTCTGGGCTAATCTGTGTATTAATAATATGTGTTCTCTCTCAGAACTAGAAGAGTCCTTGGCATTCAACCAACCGTTATCCTACGACCCATTGCGTATTTTAACTCCAGGTAAAAACAATATGTTGTACTTTAATTCTATTACAGTTTTTTTTCAAATAACTTCAAAATTTCATTTTACAAATTTATCCGACCTTTAACAGGCATTTATATGTTTCCTATGTTTATTTAATTGGTAATTCACTTCAAAATTGTTAGTTTATTAACAATTTTTATGCTTATTTAGAGTGTTCTTATTATTATAAGTAATTGTATCTTTTAAACAGCAACTTTGTGTTTTATGACAAAAGCATTAATTCTATATCCTAAATACAGTTTGCAGCAAAAATGCCAGACACATTTATGAAGCCCACTTCTCAGAGATTAACTGCATAATGGTGTTAGGGTTGTATCACATTAGAGAGAGGTAACATGCCATTTTCAGTCACAACCATGAGCTGGACTGTTGAGAATTCCAGCTTAATTGTTGAAACATTGTTTTTCAGAATAACGATTTTACCCAAAGAACTTTTCAAGTGCATTTTAGGTTGTCTTGGTGCCTCTTTTTTATGTGTTACTTACTTTAAGGGTAAAAAACATTTAAGCTAGTGGATCAGCATTTAACACAAAACACAAACTGGGCCATCTCGGAGTGCTTGAGCTACTGAAAAAATGGAAGCAGTCACTGCAATCATTGAATAAACTCCATGGCACTCAGCATGTAAACACGCTGGTGCTCTTGGGTTTTATGACAGCAATTTATGAAGAGCTTTACACATGCAACTCAAAATACATCCTTACAAATTGATGTTGCCACAGGAAATCAACATGAAAGACTGAGAAAACCATATAAGTGTGTGTCTGGAAATTCAATGACTCCCCCATGCAGTTCGTGTATTGATCAGCAACGAGCCGCATTTTAATTTGATGGCAGTGTGAACAAGCAGAATTTATTCTTATTGTTCGAAGGGAATAATCCTCATCAGTTGTACAAATGACTTTTATAGTCCCCTAAGGTTACTGTATAGTGTGTAATTGCAGATTGGACTTGGGTCATACGTCTTATTATAACAAGTCTATATTAGTTACAGTGGGAGTGAATTCTAGGTTTAATTTTGTGAGATGTTGAAGTCCTTTGTAAGGCCCAGACTTGATGACCCTTATAATGTATAAAATGTTTGACTTCAACAGGTTAGGACAGCCCACACTGTTTTCCATATAATGTGGAATTTCAAGGTTTCTTTGGTTATTTCATTTAGTTGCCAGGTGACATTGTTTGGCCTCCTCAGTAAACTGTTTTAGCGCCATGTAATTATTTTTCAAAAAGGGTACCTCAAATTGTATACAAAAAAAGTATTCACTACGAATAAAAGGTATACACTGTCTATGAACTGAAAAAGACCATTAGACAAGAAATTAAAGCCATTTCACAGAGCATGATTGATATACCTAGTGATAAATAACTTCCAGGAAGGCCTCCATCGGTTTTTCACAATAATGGCAAGCACTTAAGTCACATTAATAAATTGATAAAGCCACATTTTTAAATAATTTGTTTTTAATTTGTGTTATATGTGCTTTTAAATGATGATAATAAAGCAAATGTTATATAACCTTTTGGAGTTTTATTTGGTTTGAAATGTCAGCTATATTTGCTGCACACTGTACAACATTAACCTATGATTTTAATCATAAAAATATAAATGATGTTTTTATAATTTAAATATATAACTAAAACGACTGATTTACTAATATTTCTTAGTAAACTAACATATACTAATATGGTGTTTCTGTTGGTTTTGCAACATAAGTTAATCCATAATAAGATTAGATGTGTTTTTTTTTTGCTTCTGGCTAACTGACACCATACATGAACTAGCTTCAAAACTCTGTAATTGTCAAATATATGCTAATTAAATATTTAGAGTGTGGTTTATGATTAGTTTACAAAAATTGGATGTTATAAGTCCAAGATATGAAATTATTGTGATGGCTTAAGGTCAAAATGACATAAATTGCCTCTGGTTTGCTAATAAAGGCCTTGCTAATGAAGGCTGGGACAGAAGGTGTAGCCACTATATATTGTGTTATTTATTTAACTGTCAATATTATCTAAACACTTTAGCTGCTGCCATTACTTTATAACTCTTCAGGCACTGCTGTGATTATTTAGTTCACTTTATGAATGTTTCTTGCTTGCTTTAGTGTCAGATCAGAGTGAATCAGATAATGGTATTATGGTTAGTATATAAGGCTTAAAGGTATTTATTTTGTACCAATTTTCTCAGTTTAATGTTTTGTGTTATTTGTAAGTGTATTTTTTTTAGAGGGAATAGTTTCTGCTCATAGTTTTATAATTTGCTATTTAAGATATCAAAGTCTTCTAAAATAGGTAGAAATAGTGTACAAGTGTTAATAATAATTGTTATCGAATGTTCACCAAAATAAAAATCTAATACTTGTTTCCACCCTCTCATTCCCAAAAAGTTACTGAGCTGAAATGACATCAATCAAAAGTAGATTTTAAAAACATCATATTTAAATATAAATATAATATTATATTGAAATTTTACATTAGGATAGCTGCAGCAAAAGTGTCCCTTCAAAAAATAAAACATTTTATATTAACCGTAAAAATAGCTGGCTTTACACTAAACCTAATATTAATTTTGGAGTAGGCCTACTTGTTTTTTAAAATAATTTTGAACAAAGATTATGTTTCTGTCTGAAACATATCAGCTGGAAATGTCTGAAATTTTAAGCTATAAAATAAGAAGAATGTTTTCCATTACATTTTAATTTGTCCAATCAGTTTTCAGACGTATGATTCCAAATTAATAGCTACAGTTTCTGAACTCATTGTTTATTCCTCAGCATGATATTTCAAGCTATTTTCATCTTGTTTAGTATGGATTCTGGTACGTGATTTAAGATCTTTTATGTTTTTAAGATTAAATTTATATAAAGTATGTAATTTATAAATATACACTCTTTTGTGTCTTACTATGCATATTTTACACAAGTCAGTTTTACACTTACACACACACCAGCCGAGTAGCAGGTAGAAAACCGATCTAGAATACAACTGTGCATTGCTCCTGTACACACACTATTACTTTCATTTTATAAGTGTATGTTTCAAGTATTCTTGGATGAAAATTTTCTTTAATTGTTAAGTTTACATTCAATAATTTTAATATACTGAAATTTATACCTACGAGTATATGGTGCAAAATGTACAAATGTTTTCACCAAAGATAAAAACTACAGATTATGCCACAAAGAAGAAAAGTACAAACTATTTATATATATTCTGTCTATCCATGATGGCCTGCTCCCTGTTCACCTCAATTTTTAGATAAGTCTTGGTTTTTTCAGTTTTGAAAAGTGAAATATAATTAAAAAAGATCATTTATTTTTCCCAATCTTGAAAATATCAACTTACATACGTACACTCCAATATATATTTAACAGTCACTTTTGTAGTGGGCAAACACAGCCATTTTTCTTTCTCTGTATTCAACATTTTGATATCTTCATCATATTGTTCAACATGACTCTCATAGTGATCTCCCATCTTAGATTGGGCAGTCATAAATAACACGTGCATTTTCATCATAACATTGGAACAATTGATGTCAAAGGAATAAGTGGTAAAATAAAACTAAGACTTAAGCTCAGAAGTAAATCTACTAACAATAAATCACAAATTTGACTAGTTAGCTGATCAGTTTAATTCAACCTAACAAAAGCCAGTTGTTAAACTTATGTCTTCATGTAATAGCTCTTGCATATGATACAATATCTTTATGTACTTCCATAATTTCTTTACATGAAGTTACAACTATTATTCCAGAGAAATTAAAAAATTAACTTGGGCATATGATTTTTACTACTTTTTGAAAAAACATACTATTATAATATTTTCAGTGATACATAACTTGTTTTAAATACTGTAATACATCAACTGATTTAACATTTACAATTGTCAAATCAGACACATAAAACGTTCCAGAATCCTCTCTAATGTCAACCACACATTGACTTTTAGATTTTCCAGAGAGTATGTCATTATACTGTTTATTATAGACCTGTAAAAATTGTTAATGATTTGACTTTTAATAGTTTTTTAAGGATATATTTATTAATATAGAATTTCTAACAATTAAATTTAACCAATATAAGTTTTATAAATTAAAACTGACCTAATTAATTTTAATAATAAATTGTTAACAGTTTGATCAAAACTAAAGTGACACTGTTAGCTTTAATAATTAATTGTTAACAGTACCATGAATGACTTTGATTGTGTCACTTTGATTCAATTAACTCAAATAATAAATTGTTAACAGGTTTATTAACCGAGTTCAAACAAGGAGGAGTCTGTATTCAACCAATGTATCTTTTGTAATGTCTATTCCATGATAATTTTGGAAGTATTGAGCCGATCAAAGTGATTATCCTTGTAAAAGAAAGAGGAAACCCTGCCGGGGTCCTATTATAGTTACATCTCAATCCGTCTCTTAATTAAAGTTTGAGATAGTGACATATGTTGGTTATGAAATTACTATTAAAAAAATAGGTATTTTAAGCTTCAAACTATTAGTTAAAATCTTCTGATGTATATTAGTTTATCAAATACTGGTATTTATAAATAAATAATGGTGCATGTTAATTGATTTCATTGCAGATGATATAGAAAGTCATCAGGTTTTAGAGGGTGCTTTGGCTATACAACCACTAGCAAGTTCTTTGACTGGTTTCGATGAGTATTTTACAAGCCTGGATGTTAATGAACATGAAAAGCTTAACCCATGGTTCAGAGAATATTGGGATGCATTCTTCCAGTGCAACAGTCAACTCACAAGCTCAAATGAAACAGAAAATTCTACAATGGTTAGTTAGTAAAGGAGGTTTTTCTAACTGTAAATACTGATACTAATTATTAATAATTGTTGAAATCTTATTGCTGTTCATGACGAGATGGTTGTTAATTACTTATTACACTTTTACTATTACTTGTGACCAGACTTTTTGTTAACTAAAAGTTGTTAAATTGTTAACTTACACATAGAGGAAACATTTTCATCTTACGACTTCTTCAGCCTCATATTTTTGCTGCTAGGAATGCTGCTGTTGTGCTTCCTTGGTACCATTTTTTTGAAAGTTAGAAGTGATGTGAACGAAGAGTATGTGTGATCTGTGCCGTGTTTGTTCATTTAGGATGTCATTTTTATGTGTGTTGCTATGTCTATATATTTCATACTGTTTAATTTATGGCCTTTGTTGCATGTGTGGAGGATGTTCATGTTATTTTCCATACTTTTGCATCAGTGTTTAGTGTCCATGAGGTGATTTGCGAAGGTGGATTCAATAGTAGTGTGCAATGTTCTTCTGTGTTCTGTATACCTTTCGGTGAAAGATCTGCCTGTTTGTCCAATATAGAACTTATTGCAGTTGTTGCATTTTAGTTTGTATACTCCTGGGTTATTGTATGTGTTGGTATTGTTATTAATTCTGTGTCTGATAGCCGTTTGGCTTTCATTTGTTGTTCTGTAAGCTACATTGTATCCTGCTTTTTTGAATTGGTGTGCTATTTTATTTGTGAGTTTGTTTATGTATGTGAGGTGATGAATTTGTTTGTATTCGTTTTTTTGTTGTTTGTGTTGTTGTAACTGTTCTTGTTAAGTATTTTTCTGTGTAGTTTGTCTATTAAATAATTGTCATATTCATTTTTGTGGGCTAAATATTTGATTGTGTTTAGTTCCTCTGTGTAGTTAATTGTGGACATAGGTATTTTATTTAGTCTGTGTAGTTCTATTTAACAAAAGTCTGGTCGCAAGTAATAGCAAAAGTGTAATAATATAAGTAATTAATGCGTAACTGAGTAAATACTTTTGAACCTACTTCAATGACACATTTCAAAACAATCGTTTCATTTATGAAGCCGACCCTCTACTCTGAAGTGAATTACTCATATTTTAATAAGTGAATTAGAGTTGAATTATAACAAGCAACTTTAATATTACTAATGTTATATTTCCTAAAAAATAATGAAATTTATGTTAATTATGTTGATCTAGGTCAAATAACTACTTCCAATTTTTTGAGCTTCAAATTTATATTTTTTAAAAAAATGATATTGTAAATAAATCATCTCCTATAATTATTTTACAATATGTTTGGTGAGCAAGATATCTTCTGTTACGTTTTTAGTGCATTATCCAATAAACCTTTTGGTCGGAGTACAGTAGATTTTAAAAAGTTAAAATTGCAAAATAAAATAGAAGCAGTATTATCGTCAGTTAAATATCATAATTTGTTTTAACTTGACAAAACATATAAATAATTTAGTTGGTTATGAAAAAATTATTATTTTACTATACATTCAATCATTACAATACATTTAATATTTTACAGAACTACATTGATCGTTTCCAACGCTATGTATACAAAGCAAAAATGAATGTAATAGCACCAACATTCCTACCATTTTTTTGAGTATTATAAGTCATAGCTTTCTAATTATTCTCCAAAGAAAATAAACTACAAAAATAAAGAACATGAAATGACCTTTTATAAAATATTTACTTTTATGTACTCTAGCCTACACAGAAAAATTATATAAATTTCTGAAAATTGGACAAAAATATTAGGAAACAAATGGTGAACAAACGTTTGAGGAGTTTGAGGTCCTAAATCTAAATCACTTTGGAATGCAATTACATCACTATTGAAACTTTAATAAATAATGAAGCGAAGAAACACCACTAAAGAGAACTTATTGTATCAAATTTTGTAAAACACAAAAATAAATTTCTAAGTATAAATAAATTAATTGCAAGAAATTAATTTATGATGAATTTAATGATGTAATTTAAATAGTAAATGTTATCAATGATATAAAATTTATCACAGACAAAAATATAACTATTTTATTCTGGCTTTAAATCAACAGTAACATTACCCTAAACGTATAATAGAAAGTAAAACGTGAAATTTACAAATAACCTTTAGCACACTGTATATGAATTGATTATTACCACAGGTGCAGAATTAGTGTACAAAAGTAAAAATTTTATTAGTTCTAAGATCTATTTAAATTTAATTTGTTAGAATTATATAAGGGGGAAAAATAACAAACTTTCTTCATTAGTATACATAAATATTTTTACAGCTTAAAAATATTCAAAATATTTAATATGATAAATTTCAAAGCATTTTTGTAAGTCCAAAGTGAGATTATGTGCATAAGATTTACAATAATAACAATAATTGAATACATGTCTATATTCAACAATTAACTGAACACAATTAAATAAACACATGCAAAAACCGTCACAGCTTACTTCAGTTATAGTGAGTATCTAATGAGTTTAAAAAATTCTTGTTAAATGATTACACACCGACTCCATAATGGCTGGTCATTATTATAGTCATGAATTTATCTATATTTTATATAGCAAGTGTCCGAATATAATAAATGAAGTATAGATGTAACTGTATACCATGCAGACACTATCCAATATTCTTTTTTTAACTTCAGTAGGGTACAAATGTCAAACCTTGCCAATAGGAGATATCGAGTAATATGCGTGTTAGGGTTAATCTTTATAAAACTTTAAAAAAATGAATATTATATGTTTGGTATTTAAATTTGTTATAGAGTTCAGAGTTTAAAAACCCATGCAAAGAAGGTTTAAAAATCTCTGCTGAGACTGGATTCAAACAGCACACACTACTGCACTTTGTAAGAGATTCAGTATATGCAGTCGCCACAGCACTTCACAATATGAAAGTGGATAAGTGTGGAGATGGTCCTGGTTTGTGCGATGCAATGAAGCACATCGAGAACCCAACTGTTATCGAATATTTAAGAAAAGTGCATTTTAAAGGTATTAATTAACTTTTTTAATAATTAAATGTCAAAGCTATAATCCCAATTTGTAACATTATTTAACAATAACAAACCCAAAAAAATTAAAGTTGCTTGCTGTAATCATTTTGGATTCAATAATTAAATATTAAGTAATTGTTGCATAACTGAGTTAATACTTTAGAACTTAATGGCTAATATGTTTTGAAATAATTATTTCATTGACAAGCCGAACCACTACTTAAGTAGCTACTGAGTACCGGTTCTGCTTTGTCAATGAAATGATTATTTCAAAATGGATCAGCAGGTAAGTTCAAAAGTATTCACTCAGTTATGCAAAAATTGCTTATAACATAACAATTAGATATTGAATATTTGTATTAGTTATATAAGTTAGTTATAAATGACCTAATATTTTTCTGAACATAAACAAAAATAATTTCTGTTTAGTGAATGTATCTAAAAGGTATCATTATTTAAATACTTCATTTATAGAACATTATTTCAAATTAAAAATACTCAATATTCGAGTAATACGAGATGAATATAAACTCTATAGGAAAAGAAATTACAAAAGCAAATATAAACACAAAATGTATAACTTTAATGACTTTTCTCTTACAACTCTTGAATGTTGAATTAGTATTATCATAAATAGAACACAGATTTATGATACATTTTTTTTAACGATAAAACTTTTGAAAAATTCAACTAAACTAATACTATAAATATTGAAAACTAATATTTTTTTTCAGATGAATGTGGAAATAAATTTAAATTTTTAGAAGGGGGTGATGGACCACCTAGATATTCAATTCTTAACTTCCAGAGAACCGGTACTAATATGTATCAATGGATCATTGTTGGAAACTACACTAGTAAGTTTGTTTCAAAATGTAACCATACCTTGGTGTTTCTAAAAGGTTGTCGCGTAAAATGGTAGAAAAATATATTATGTAATTATTAGTGTTTGTGCAATAATTAAGTAAAAGTTACTGACAAACTGTTGCTATAATTATATTAACAAAATAATAGTATTTGACGCTAATATACCCCAAAATAGAATGTAGGATGCTAAGGCAAGGTTAGCTATGAAATGTAAAAGAGTTAGTGGGAAAGTTCACTTACTTGTAGGCAGTTGTCTGTCACAACTATAACTGGTTAGTAGTACTACGTTCGGCCACAAGATGAGTAGAGACAGCGCTCCAATCATAGTAAAAATGTAGATAAAAAAATGAATTATAATAGAAATAATTGTTCCTCACTCACAATGTTGTATTTGAGGAAAAATGAGGAAATAGGAAAGGATTTACCCAACAATTAGTTTATGTCAAAGAACAATTTCAATTACATGTCTAGCACTGGTCATTGCACTTGCTGTCATTCATAATTATCTGTCGTTTTTTGGCCTGTGTTTTAAAATTAAATTAAGTTAGCTTATTGGCTAAATCTCTTGAGGACAGTGGCGGATTTAAGAAAGAGGCTTGGGCCTCAAGCCCCTCTCCCAAAATATGTAAAAGTGAACATTTTTAAGCAAGAAAATAACACTATAAATGTAAAATAAAATTCCACTTCCGATGTTTATGCTTGGTTGTTCTGATTTAAATCTACTTATTAATTAGTAGAACATGTTTACAAACTCATATTAATCACTATAATAGCATACTATAATCATTACAAAATACACCCACCCACAATGTAATAAATAGGTGTTTTGTAGATATATGATAAATAATGCTAATTAATGATTGTGTAATGTCACGAAGTAGGCTTACAACTATTTCCCTCAGATAGAACAGCTTAGAGTTTACACTATAGCTACCATGTTTCCTAAATATTTTCCTTTCTCCGCCCCTCACCCACCAGCTCCCCCAAAATATTTTTCTATATCTGCCACTGCTTGAGACCTATTCTTTTTCTTAAGTTTAAAAATTAACATCAGAGGACATAGTTTTAGAACACTACAAAATATAAAACAGCTGTAAGTGAATAGGCTATTTTAATATTACAATGGCAGCACAGTAATAAAGAGTGAAATCCTGTCTTCAGAGCTATGTGGCTTCCCAAGACAACTACAGTGAAGCAGACAATATGAAAATTATATTTTTAATGGAGGAGAAGTACAGGAAATCTGTTCCCTTATTATGTTTAAACACCATATAATTTTTTTCAATAAACCTCAAAAATATTATACCAACTATTCTTTGAGCTTAGCTTGTGAAGTTATGTTAATAACAAATCAAAAACGTACACAAACTCAAAAATTAATCATTGTAATGCTCAGATAAGTTTCAATGACATAGTCATCATAATCATGGGTGTTGATACTACAAACTCCAACTTACAATCAACTCAACTTTGTCATTTAAAAGCGTCTGATTGAATAAATGATTAATTTGTCAGATTGTGTACATTTTTATTTGGTAATCTTAAAAAGGTCATTTTTATTAGTTTCTACGCTTTCAGGAGTTTTATAAAAAATAAAATTATATTTTAAATCTCAATACTATTACTGTTAAATTTCTTAATGTAATTTGAAATTTGTTTGTTTCAATATTGCAGCAAATGAAGATGGAACACCAAATTTATTCTTAAATGAATCAGCTGTGAAATTTCGAAGTGGTATAGCCAAATTTCCTACTTCCTTGTGTGAACAAAATTGCAGAGCTGATCAAATCAAAGTGAGAGAGGTAAACAATAAAACAATATAACAATCAAAACTAAACAGCATATTAAAATCAAATTAACAAGGATATTTTTTCTGGAAGAAGGAATCAAGATGATGCAGTCTTTTATTACAGCACAGGGAGTTGTACAAATTCTACTTTTAATAAATTACTGAATAAAATGAAATTATAGCAGAAAATGTACATCGACCGAGGATAAAACTAAGCAAAGATATATTTTAAAAAACTAATGTTGTTATTTTGTAAAATTGTATTCCATTTGGCACATACTTTTAATGAAACTTACCCATCAATATCTAGCAAAATATAACTGAATACTTTCTCCAAAATGTAAGACTTAAGTCAATAGATTAATAATTTATTTATGCTAGTTATTTAAATTTTGTATGTTAATTTTTTTAATTTTTGCATTGATTTTGCAACTTAAATTTAAATTCTAACTATGTTTTCTCAAGTAGTTTATATTTCACTCTCAGTCAGTGTGACATATGATTAAAGAACTTGCAGATCAGAATAATTAGATTCTTTTTATTAGTTTTAAATTAATTTCTTAGAAAAAGAAACATCTATATTGTATTCCAAAACTAAATAAAATTTTACTAAACACTTTTAAATCTTTTAAACTTGCCTATAGTAGCACTTACTTTACTTGTTGAGGACGGCCGTTTCGGGAGATGTGTCACTTTGTCAACTCAGACCGTAACTGATCTTAAGGTTTACGTGGTTAGGGTGGGGGTGGGTAAAGTAAGTGCTACTATAGTCAAGTTTAAAACATTTAAAAGTGTTTAGTGATTACTAGTAGCTCACGAGAAGATGGAATCAACAAATGATAAAATTTTACATAAGTTATATTCCAAAAATAAATAAAATTTTGCGTATATTTTAAGACTTAAAATATTTAGACACTTAGTGTCCAATAGTCAAATATTGGAAAATTAAAGAAACCTAAAATACATAAATAGAAAGTTAAATATTTGTCACTAAATGTGAATAGATATTAAGTATTTATTTCAAACATACGCCAGTAAATAACAAATTTCAAAATTTTTTAAAAATTGAAAACATTGTACTCAATGTAATACAAAATTTATAAATTACAAATGTACTTCTGATATAATAAATTACTAGTATATATTTAGTCTGTCTTATATGTGACTTGCAGCGTTGAACAATGTACTGATCTACTATGATACGTGTTTGTTGAAAAAATATTAGTAATTAGTGGTTTTTTTTGTCTAGAACACAAAAGTAATAACTATTTAGTGCTTTATTCTAGTTCCTTAGTGTAGATTAATGTACCACATGTTGAGTTTATTTCTATTTACTAAATTACTGTATTTTATCAGCATGATGACACTTGCTGTTGGTCTTGTGTGAGTTGTGGACCTTTTGAGATACTTCCTGATCCTCACCATTGTACTGCATGCGAATTAGGATTTAAACCTTCTCCAAATCTATCAACATGTGAAGAGATTCCAGAACATTTCATTAGTTATGAAAACCCATGGGCAATTTCTGCCCTTACTGTTGCTACAGTAGGTAATTCATATTTGCCTATTTATTTTAGAATTAAAATTAGATTATTAAAATTTGTTTGGAATATACATCTGTCTTTTTATATTACCAAATTAAATATTTCATTTCACATCATAATTTCATTTGAACAATTACAATTGTTTTTATATTCATAACTTTTTATTCTTCATACTACACTCGCTAGGTTTAAATTTTGTAGAAATAAAACAACTGGTCTACGAGTCAAGCACTGTCATTCATGAACTTAGAGGTGACGTTTTCTTTCTTAACATAATAAAACATTAACATATCTGTTAACACCTTCAGTCCTGACTGCTACTCGAACACTAGCTTCATCATGTGCCATGGTAAAAGCACTTAGTACCATAGGTTGCTCCTCGAGCGTACGAGTTGTGTTGTTTTGTTGGAGGGAATATAGCTTTAATAAAAAAATGTATAACCTGCTAGTTATATCAATTTAATTTGTGATACACTCTAAAGACCATTGTTTTAACTAGTACTATAAATTTCAACGGTGTTAATTTTTTTAATCTTATTTTTTTCTATTTTATTCATGTTTTTTTTTAATAGCGTAGTTTTAAAACAAATTCGTTAGATCATTTTTTTAATTTTAGACTGGCTATGACAATTACAGCAAGCATTGTTTTATTATCTAGCTCTGATTTGTTAAATTTAGCACAGTACACAATTAAAAAAAAATTTTTTTCAAATGCTTAGGAAAAAATTCAACTGATATTCAAATTTAGTGTTCGAGTACAAGTCAGGTCTGAAGATGTTAAGGAATATGTTATCAAAATATCACCACTAAATTAATGAATGAGAACGCTTAACTCGCAAACCAATGGTTTTATTTCTACATTTTCTTTTATAATCAGGAATAGTCTTATTGGAATTCTTTTAAGTGTTAGCCCTTTCCCAGACACTTTAAAAATGAGGCCTTTGCAATTTCGTGCCTGCTGTCTGACTAAACACCATCTAAAACATGAAATCACCCACTTGATTTCTTAATGTGATTGAACAGTTTATTTTTATTCTGGATATCTTGAGAAGGAATTCTGTTTTTGTCTCATCCAGAAATAATACGTCCATATTTTGTCCTTAACTGTTTGCCTTTATAAAACACACCACCCTTTTACCATTACTGAACTCTACTCTGTTTTTTTCTTTTCTTTCCTTTAAAATGGCACCACAGTTCTGATTTTATTGATAAATTTAATCACTACTTAATCTTTTCAAGGTTTAACTTTCTTCCAAATTCCTTTTTAAATGAATGTGGGTTTTCACAGCTATTGAATGAAAAATGAGAGACTCCAATCTTCCCTATTTCTTGCCATTCCTCGCCTAATTTAATCAATTATTTCTCCATTTTTCTTCTCATTTTGTTTCCTTATTTCCTGACTACATCCTAAATATACTAAGAATCAGGTTTCCTTTAAAAGGTGGCATAATATTTAGTCTACCCTTTCTCTTTAGTTGGAACTACAAAAGGCTCACTCGCTTACATAATTTGGTTACCGTTACACCATAAATCTCTTACACCATCAATGTATTACTTTTCTCCTTAATCCTCATAAAAAACTGGTATTTTATTAAATTTTGGAATTTTTTCCAAGCCTTTAGTAACCATTTGTAGGCAATACAGCTCTTACTATTAGTTTACAATGTAAAGTTGTCCACTGTCAGAGCCATTGCCTTTTTATATTTAATAATTCAAAGTAGCAAGCCTTACAAGGTATTAAATTGAAATATACCTTCTAGGTATATTATAAAAGTGTATTATACTTTTAGGAGAAAATAAGTATAATATAAAAATAATATGTATAAGAAAATATAAACTTCTTTAATTAGTATCCTAGTCAAAAATATCTTCTGGTGGTAGGACTGTGTACAGACATTTCAAGAGCAATGGGATCTAATTTATATATCTAATGCAAAATTTTAAAAATTAAATACCATTTCATGTCATTCTAATGCTTAAAGTTAAATCTAAGTGTGATAGAATGAATAAGTTAATTTTTTTTTTTAATTTTAACTTATTTAAAATTTAAAGAGTAGGCTACTTAATGAACAAAAAATTCAAGTGCCTGTACAGAGTTGTATTCATTTACTATGTCAGCTTAAATCCATGCAGAAGGCAACAAGTTCTTAAAAGCAGAGTTTATATTTTCATTTTCATAAACTGAAATTTTGACCTTTTTTAAAATTTGTTAAAAACTGTATTCTCGGTTATAGTGATTTTCTTGCAGATATACAGCACAGAAGTCCATTTAAAGATTTTCCTTCTTTAAGGTTGTTGCACGACAGTTACACATTGAAGTTGTTATGAATATTGTTTATGCATGTATATTAACAGCTTTTAGTTTCTGTCAACTCATTTTATATGCAAACTATCTTAACATTATAATATTTTATTACCTTATGTAATTTTCAAAAAATATGAAATTTAATAAAAAAATTTGTGATGTAAAGTAATTTTATAGCCATTAAAAGATTTTTTTAAAACTCTATATTTCATTTATCGAGGGGTCAACTCGCAAATACTATTGTTCTGCCATGGTCTAGGAAAAATATGTTATGGAGTAAAATGTATTTTATAAAATGCTGGTTTTCTTGAAAATCTAATTTAATTGGAATTATTTTCTTTTATACAATAATTTCATTATCATTTAGGTATATTTTTAACTGTTGGAGTATTCTACATTTTCCTGATTAATACCGACACACCTGTAATAAAGGCATCTGGCAGAGAGCTGAGTTACTTATTACTTTTGGGTAATTATTATTTAATATTTAGTTAATAACAGCTCATCTAGTGAGAACTATTCACAACGGTAATTAACAAAATATTTAACTCAAAATCTCACCAAAAATTAGTTTTTAATAAACAAAACACACTAGTTCACAACAGACTAGTTTCGCCTTCCTTGGTGCTGCGCTAATACTAACTAAAGTCTGTTACTTTAATACTACTAAGAATATCGTCGCCGAAACTAGTCTGTTGTGAACTAGTGTGTTTGTTTATTAAAAACTAATTTTTGGTGAGATTTTGAGTTAACTATTTTGTTATTTATTGTTATGATTTATTATGTTTTATTTAACAGACATCTTTATTTAGTAGACATTTAGATATTATCAATATTTTTCCCTTTGTAATGCATTGATCTCTTAATTATTACAGTCTTCTATATGTAAAATCATTACTATAATCATTGTATAGACCAGCTGTGTCCTATTAATTTCAAATTAAAAGTAGTTTTACCTATAGTAGATTTGGAGTCCCTTGCGCTAGCAACAACAAGAAATACTCATAACATTTAAATAACACATTTACTTTTATTAATCCTACATCTAAGATTAGGTTTTGTGCTCACATTATTGTTTAAACCTAACTCTCAACCACACTACAGTACAATCTCCAGAACAACAAATCCCAACTAAAAGCACTTGTATAATGTTACACTTTCCTATAGTAGTACTTACTTTTATGATTGTTGAGGACAGCCATTTCGGGAGATGTGTCCCATAGTCAACTCAAACTGTAACTGACCTCTTGGTTGATATAGGTTAGAGTAATGGTGGTATATTAGGGTAGGGTGTAGAGTATATTAGGGTAGGGTGTATTTTAAAGAGTATTAGGGGTTATGATGTCAAAAAAGTGTAAACCATTCTAACCCATAACAACCGAGAGGTAGTTAAGGTCTGAGTTGACAATGAGACATATTTCCCGGCTCTATGAACGGTTGTCCTCAACAATCATAACATAGTGCTACTATAGGCAAGTGTAATACTGTACAAGTGTTTTTAGTTAAAAATTAGTGGCTCATGTAAAGATGGAATTAGTTAATACAAACAAATCCTACTTTTAGCCTATATCTATGCTCAGGTTTTCTGTTCAGATTATTGCATAAACCTATCTCTCAAACACACTACAGTAATATTCCAAAACAAAAAATCTTACATTTTATCAATACATTGCAATCTAATCCTTTACAATTATTGAAGTAATATTTTAAATGCTTATAACAACTTCCAACATTGTTTAACTCAATTTCACTACAGTCGGTTCAGGATGTGTTTGAAGCAGATATAAACACTATCACGAGGCGAACACATGAATGGGACGGTAAGCTATGAGTCCGGTTCACAATCATGCATCGGCAATTAGGGCTAAGTCTTACACTAGTACACTTAATCATTCGAAAACGAGAATTGTAGACTAATGAAAGCGATAAGACTATTTAATAATTTATGATGCAAGTTTTTAACTTGACCATGTTATTATTCCATGTCTAAGGGGTCTCCGACTCCGATTCCGATGACGACGAGGAACTGTCGTCTACAGGGATGACGAATGGCTCGATGTCTTCAATTATATTGTCTAACATCCACATATTCGGCTCTTCAACGTCCACCACATGCTTAAAATACTTTTCCCACTTATCAGGTATAACAAGCAAGACACCTTCGGTTAACAGTCTTTGCACCTCTTTATTGTTAATAGTTGTATTGTTAGACGCAACATAACCTTTAACATCAGCCCATACAATTTCTATTGGGTTTAATTCGCAGTAATAAGGAGGGGTTCTCAAAACTATTCTATTTGTTTCTTTAGCAATTTCATCGTTAACTTATTTTTTGTATTTTGGCATATGATAGGACACGAGTTTTAGTAATTCGACCTTCAACATGGTTTTATCTGAAAAAATCCCTTTGTCAGTCAACCAGTTTCAAATTTGTTGCTTATTCCAACGGGTCGTAGGTAAGCGCTTTACTTGTACAGAATGATACAGAGCGTTGTCCATTACTATAAGCAGTTGTCCAGTTTCTGTATTATCGCGGAAAACCATTCTTTAAAATGTTCACCATTCATTTCTGAATGGTAGTCAGTATCTGATTTTGGTTCAAAAATCAACAGTTTATCTTCTAAAAACCTTTTTGTGACCCAATATGAGTGACAATAAGTCTCTTACCCTTTCCAGTTGGACATTTTAAACCCGCCGACAGACCTTTCAGAAAAGCATCTTTACTGGAACAGACTGATTTATCTGATCAAACCTATGATTTCGTATGGCCTGCATTGACCCATGTTTCGTTCAAATAATAAATCGTACGACCTTTCTCGCAATATGCTTTTATTTTTCTCAAGTAATCTCTTCTCCATAGGATAATATCTTCTTTGTCCAACAGTATACTTTTACGGTTACGTTTCTCATACGTGAAGTTTAGCTTTTTTAATATGTGAAACAAAGTCGTTCGTCTTAGGTTAGGTAAGCCTAACTGTTCGTCGATATTAACTAAGTGTAGTACTTTATTACTTTATTTAAAGTCAGAAGTTCATTTTTTTTTTCTAACTCATGTACTTTTCTCCTTATACCTGTTTTTAAAAAGTCATCCATATTATTAAAAATAGTTTTGGTTTTGGGTTTTTTATGGCAGGAGACTTGAGCTTACCCGTTTCTTTTTTTTCTTTAACGATTGAAAAAATACTTCGAGCAGAAACTCCTGCAGATATCGCTACTTTCTGCACGATGTCTCTGATACGGCTTTCTGGATTTTCATCCATTAAATTTTTATAAAGGCAAAAAATAACTTCTCTTTGCCCGGAGTGTCTTACTTATCCTCGTGTATTTTTTTTAGGGGGATGACATTGTTTAAAACTTAATTCTTAAAATGCAACAACACCACAAACTCACAAAGACAAATGTAATAATCAAAGATCGTAAATTATTCCACTGTCATTCACAACTAAAAAATGTCAGGCACAATAAACAGACAAGCAAATATAACCCTGGACATCTCCAGACTAACTGTTAATCAGGCGGCAGGACCTTTCAGTTTTGTCACGTGGTCACTCAACCAATAGGGTTGCCAAAATCGTTATGTTCACATGAACAGTTCACCACTCGCTGGTGCAAACACATTCTGAACAGACAGTAGACTGTAATTATTATACAAGTGATATAATTTTAAAGATATCTCTCTACACAATGTAATTGTATACTAGTTGCAGAAGTAAGTAAAACAAATACAAAAAACCAACACTGTACAAATAACAAATAGTTTTACATTGTTTTCAATATAAATAATTGCAAGTGAAATGGTGTATCAATTTTCAAAATACAATTACGTTTGAAAATCAAAATAAAAACAGAGTAATTCTTATGAGTTTTCAAAAGATTTGATAATTTTCTTACTTGAAATGTCATCAGAGTCGTCATTGTTAAAGACAGGATCATTGTGAAATTCATTTAATAAATTTTCCACTTCTGTAAAACTATTCGTGATCAATAAGTGACAAATTAATTAATAACTCAATTCATGTGGATTAATGGCAAAATCAGATGGGACGAACAGCCGATTGTCGAAAACAAAGACCAATTTAAGCCAATATCTACTGCTTTATGATGATACTGATGTAATATGACTTGTACACTCTAGAAGTGAATTGTCTTGCTAAGACCCTATTAGACATCAAGAGGAATGTACATGAGCATTATAATGTAATTACATTGACAATACCAACTACAGTATATGTTCCTTATTCTTCATGAGTTTTGAGACCACTTTTTGGAATTCAATCTCCACCTAAAAGGTTGAAAACAAAATTATTTTTCTAGTCTTAACACAGTCTGTTTTACATCGTTCCCCTCAATATAACGTTTTATTTACAGTTTATTTTCACAAACATATTTTCTTACTACTGACAAATTTTTGTATTAAATTTAAACACTTTTAAATGTTTTAAACTTGCCTATAGTAGCACTTACTTTGCTTGTTGAGGACGGTCGTTTCGGATGTGTCCCTTTGTCAACTCAGACTGTAACTACACAAAAAAATTGAAAAAAAGAACATTTAAAAGTGTTTAGTGATTACTAGTAGCTCACGCAAGGATGGAATCAACAAATATTAAATTTAAGTTACTCTCATAAATTATCCACTATTACATCTGTTTTCTCTTTACTCACACTCTCACAATCTTCTTCTCTCCCTTTATTCCCCGTGTCTCATTTTGTTTTCTAGTTCTTAGTTATTACTGTTACATCAAACTTTGTTTTATCTAACATAGCTTCTACATCCAATAATTTAAAAAAAAACTTCTCGGTCTTTATTACAAAAAGGCATTGGATGTGATTAAGGAGAAACTGGCCCTTATAATTCAAAATGCCTTTATCAGTAAACAAATAAGTGCTTGTTAGTGATATTGAAAAAGATAAAGTTTGACAGGTAACATATATTTAAAATTATGTACAAAATGTATTAACTATATATGACAATAAAGAGGGAGCAAAAGATTTGTCATATAACAGGAATGCTATGAATGTGGACCACATGAGATAAGAAAAACAATGTAAGAATAGCTTGAGTTTTAGATTTAAGAAGACTGTAAAAGAAAACTTTAAAATCTTTTAAATTGATTAAAAAACATGTAAAGATTGATTGTTTCGTTTTCCAGGAGAATCCTGTCGTAGTAAGAAAAAACAAATACTGCTTACAAATTACTGTTACACTGTATGCAGTATTATTTTGAATTTTCTTATCAATAAAATGTTTATAAATCATTAACAAAAATCTAATAATGTGGTAGATATAATAATCCCTGCCCAGTATATGTCATTCTAGGAAGATTTTACACTATAATATTGAAATTAGTCTAATATTTCATAGATGTAATATCTTATGATGATAATTTGTATATTCAGTTTATCTAAAAACTGTCTACTTGTAAAGTTTTTAGGGTTTAATTGATTAAAGGAATAACACATTTTAAATTTCAGGAACTTTCATGGAATTCAGTATGACATTTATAATGGTAGCTCCGCCTACAGAATTGAGTTGTAATATTGTTAGATTCTTTTTGGGTTTCTGCTATACCTTATGTTATGCAGCAGTTGTTACGAAAACAAATAGAATATCAAGAATTTTTAATAATGGTGTGCAATCTATGGCAAAAACAAGGTGAGTGCTTGAAAATTTGGGTTTTTTTGTTATTTAACAATCTTTTATTTTAATTTAATTTTATGTGCGTTTAATTTACTTGGTATGTTTGTTAAAGATTCCTCTTTTTTGAAGATGTTATATCTGTATAAGACATCTCTAAAGGCCTGATAACTAAAATATTTTAATTTGTATAGCTAATAATATATACAAATTAGAATTAAAAGCTCGAATTAAAACCTAATATATATATATATTTAGGTTAGTTTTGGTTAGTAAAGATTATTTAGATTTTTTGGACTAGGAGACTGACAGACTTACCATGGTAAGAGTCCACTCTGTAGTCTTGAAATAGAAACATATAAAAGCACTTAACCAATGATATATTTCAACCACACAGTGGTCTTTACATATATATGTATATATATATATATATATATATATATATATATATATATATATATATATATATATATATACATACACAATATAATTGTTTAATATTCCTGATGATGTTGGTACTGTTAGCCAACGAAAAGCTTTGAATTGTAAATTCAATTATAATTCTTGTATTTGTATTTTGACTTAGTTCTTTATTAATACATAAGAATACATATTGCGATATTTATATATATGTGTGTGTGTGTGTGTGTGTGTGTGTGTGTATTTAGGTTACTTCCAGTAGAGCTTAAAGCTTATTTAGGAATCTTTGAACTAGATAAAAGCCTGGCAGACTTACCTAATGGCAATAGTCCAAAACTGCTACTCTTGGAAATAAATAAATAGACACATATAGAAACTTATCACACTATTGAAATATTTTGCTCAAAAATTATCTTTGTCAATGAAAAAGAGAAAAAGAAAAGACTGAAGTGAGCCACATAGTGGCATAGTTAGATGTAAAATAATATAAAATAAATGTATTCAGTGACAGTCAAAGAGTAATTAATTATTTACAAACATCTATTTGCAAACATTATGACAGATACATATCATTATTGACATTAATTAAAATATTTTGTAATAAATAAAAAGTACATATATAGTAGCCTATAGCAAGAATAGTAAATAATAGTAGAATAATGTAAGTAAACTTTCTATACGGCCAATTTAATGGAGTCGTCTAGTCATAATCAAATACAATGTGTCATCTCATTGGTTAAATAAAATAAATGCTGAAAAAGAAGTGTTGATGTTCAGAGGCATTCTAGAAAGTAAGCAGTATAGATATGCGTGTGGTAGTGTGCAAAGTATAGTTTTGCCAATGCAAACATCTGAATGAAGGTTTACAACAAACCAGTATATGAAAGGGAGTTATATTTGCACTAGAAATAACATATGGTTTGAATTAGCTTTTACAATAACATCGAAAATTACATTAAATATAAATCGGTGATAATCCCAAAATTCACTTTGGAAAGCATTACTAAATCTATAGTCTACATTTTTAAATTTCAACTCAATATTGATTTGTATTTGTTGATATAAATATTACTTAGAATAAGAGCAACTTTGAAATATTTCTTGTATATTAAAACTGGAATAAATAACTATAAACCTTTTGGTGTATAAACAAATATTCTTTGAGATTAGCTTGTGAGGTTATGTTAAAAACAAATAAAAACATACACAAAACTCACAAATTAATCATTTGATTTTGGTGTATGCTACTCAAAATGGAATAATAGTTACTATAATGTTTAAATGTATATTAAACTTGCAATTTTATAAAATTTGCAGTTTTTTGTTGTGCATCTTGAGGTTTTTTCTTATAAATTACACTTTTGTTATAACTTGGCAAATAAAACACTACTTATTGATATTTTTCAACATATGTGTTTTGCACTAGATCAGTGCATTGTACAATGCTGTGAGTCACGAACAAGACTCTTGACACATTGAGTTTTATCTTTGATTCAGAGCATTGAACAATGCACTGACCTAGTGCGAAATGGATCTGCTGAAAAATATCAGTAAATAGTGTTTTTAGCCAAGTAATATCAGAAGTAGTCATTTTTTTAAAAAACCTGCAACTTATACAACACAAAAACTGCATGTCTAAGTACCTATTTCTGAGTTTTGGTTTTGATGATGAATAATACAAGGTACTCCAAATACATTTGTTATCTCTTGCTTCAAACATAGTATGTGGGCCTATGTAGCCAGGGGGTTTGGGTAACCCTCCCCTAATGAATTAGTTTTATCTGAAATATATTAACCTATAAATCAAATTTATTCTACTCCGCCAATACTAGGAAGAAAAACTAATATTTACTATTATTACTAAACACTTTTAAATGTTTCTAAACTTGCCTATAGTAGCACTTACTTTTATGACTTCCTGCCATTGCTGAAACAGCATCAATAGCCACTGACAAAATGTTGCAACATGAATTTCTTTCTCTTGAAAAAATTTATTCATAGCTCTGTATATAGATTCTCTCTTTGTGCCAATTGCCAATTGCCAATATTTTGACACACAACTCCTACTACACCTTTTCTTCCTTTATGAACTGAGCATACATTAGGAGTATTGATTCATTATTTGCCAGAGTTGAATTGAAAAAGGCAAGTCCTCAACTAATCGCACAAAGACGTTTCAACTTCCTCGGCCATTACATTAATTCCTTCGCACAGAATATTGCTTAAAAAAATTTGTCTAGTGTTTTATGATGGTGAACAGTTTAATACTTTTTTGATTGCTGGGAAAACAAATTCCTCAGCAATAGTATGTGATTTTCCCTTTTTTGCGAATAACAATGAAATATAATCTGAAGCTTGTAGCCTACAGTCCACTAATCATTAGTGAACACTAAAACACCCATCATATACCTTTAGACTTATTATAACCCCCATGGGCAGCTTCAGAACCCTCAGAGGAGCAGTACCAACTCTAATGGTAACCTGTAATTTCATTTTTGAGAAATAAAAATGTGTATAGCTTCCAATTAGAGTTTTTCATCTGAGCATATTATAATTGTACTACTGTCAGTAGAAAAAAAAATTATACAATTTAGTGAATTTAACTAAAAGTGGTCTATATAAAAGACGGTAAAATAATTCAAATCATTGCTCTATTTTAGGTTTACAAGTCCAAAATCACAGTTATTAATTACCATGATGCTGACGATGGTAGAAGTTATAATTAACTTGATTTGGTACATGTTTGATCAGCCAAAAGTGATTCATATATACCCCAGTCAAGATACTAAGCTTCGCATTTGTGCTGGTCTCGGAGATTACACCTATTTGATTGGGTTAGCATACCCCTTCATTTTAATAGGTAGGTTTTGAGTTCATGAATCATAATATAATTAATATTTATTTTATCAGCATAATATTATATTATAATATATTTTTTTAGCTTTTATTCTGGTATGTAAAAAGCATTTTAAAAGAGTTAGAACATTATTAATTATTATTAACTGTTAAAATTACATATACTACCAGTGAAAATTACTTATTTTCTGGAACTTTCAAAGAAAATTAACTTCGTTTAATAGTGCTAAACCTAGGATACAAAACAGTCTAATATATTAAATCAGTCTAAATATTCAATATTAAGCACATACTAAAGGTAATATAGGTTTTAATAGAAGAAAATTTAAGACCCCTCCAAATTAAGTTTAAATGATTTGATATAGTGACTTGGTTAATTTGCTGTCTTTCTAGAGCCAGTTATTAATCCACAGACGCTGGACGATATATCATTCAGCCTTACAAATGTGAAGATGATGGCAGAGATTTGTGGGAAAAAACCTCCTGTGAAATATATTGTCCATTCTCTGTTTGGTTATGAAAAAGATCTTGAGTCTAGCTGATACATGTTTTAAGCTTACACCTTACTGTAACTGTTACTCTTTATTTAGTTCCAAATTTCTCTGTTCTTTTCTTCCCTTTGTATAATACAAGTTACTTTTGCTTTGCTGCTCCCAAGAAATAGTATTTTGATTGTAGTACAATACAACCACATGAAATGTACATTTCATTACAAGAATATTTATAAAATAATGTGCTCAAAGCTTTTCATCAATGTAATATAAATTGATATCTACAGAAGCTTTGTAATCTTCATAAAACAACCATTTGTTGTGTTAAATATTGGCAGGGTATGGAGCTCCTGATGATATTAATATATTACATTGATAAAAAGTGTGAAGCATAATGTTTTATAAATATTCTTGTAATGGTCTAATTTACCGAAAATAAGTAGAATTATAAAAAGAAAAATCTAAGGGTAAAACATAAAAACACCTGCAGCATTGAAATTGGAGCAGTCATGAAATCCTGAAATACTATGTTGGTCATTTTGCCTTTTTATATACTTTATCTCTAAAACAACAAGAGAGAATTAATTTCTTATTGCATATCCAAAAAATACCTATTTACACACCTTAATATGTATCCATTAATATAATTACTTATTCAATAACTTTTAAGTTATATTTCATTTTGAATATTTTATTAAAGGAAAGAACTAAAATATTTCAATATTAATACAATAGTTTACTTTTTTTATGTTGTATGTTAAAAGAAAAGTTAGATATACAGGGTAAAAAAAATATTTCCATTTGTAAATTTTATTTCAATAAAACGATTTTTACTTACACTTACAAGGTAACATATTATGAATAATAATGCAGGTACTCATGAGTAGGTTATGTCAATGTTAATTTTAGTAAAACAAATACAATTCCAATTTAAAAAATATTTGAGGTTATCGCTAAAATCTATAAAACAAATTCAATCTTAGAAACTGAAATATTTTAGGTATATTACTTTCAGGTATATGTACGACATATGCATTTAAAACCAGGAAATGCCCTGATGGATTCAATGAAGCACGACATATTGCATTTACCAACTATACAGCAATTGTTATTTGGCTGGCATTTGTACCACTTTACATTGCCTCAACCAGCAATGCCATTCGAATAGTTACTCTTGCATTATCATTATCTCTCAGGTAAACCTTTTTGTTACAAAACGTTTCATAATACAAATAAAAAATATTTATGTTCTTATAAATTTTGTTGTTTTTGACATTCAGCAAAACTTTGAATAGTAAAATTTTAAGGAAAATCACCATGATATTTTATCATAATGGATACAACCAATTCCAATATTTTTTTTCAAACTCCCCTGATAAAATTAATAATATGTTATTTATAACCACTTATATATTATGCATAGAGAGACTTAAATAATTCATTAGACATAAGTCTTATAGCTTAAATAACAGATATTTCTTAATACTGTCACATGAGGAAAAGCTATTTTGGGAAAAGTGATCCTTTTTCAAGGAAGTAACTGAGTTGAAAATATGTTGTTATGAGGATATCTAAATATCTTTCTGAAACAGCAACCCCAATACATATACTCGAAAGTATTGTATATATTTAAATTAATAAGCTATGTAATTTAGAAGCTAAAATGTTTAAGTATAAAGTCTAACCTCTTCTGCCCATTCTCAAATGACTCAGCTCATTCCAGAAGACAATAACTAAACCATATGTCAAAATTTGCACTTAACAACAATGTGCATCTTTTGTTGTTACCTATTTGATCCCATCGATTTTCTCCTTAGTCTATGAGGTGATTTACCTTTTATTCAATAATACCCCCTCCAGACCATTTGGTAGGTCTGACCCCCTAAAGAAAAATTCCTGGATGTGCCACTTGTCCACAATAACTAAGCATACAATTTGAAACCTCTTCAATTATCATAAATTTGGAATTTATTATTATTTATTATCATATACCAGAATTTCTTTATATTTTATAACCAAAGTAGGTAAAAAGCTCGGTGAACGATTGACTATGGGCTTTCTATGATCTAGAAAAGGGATTTCTAGACCACCTTCATAAATTTTGGCACTTTCTGAGTCTGACTCAGAACTAAACCTACTATTAAACTCTTTTTCACTGCTCTTGAGTTAGTGTAATGTACAGTACATAAAACAAAATATACTAAGAAGGTTGGACAAACTTGAGTGGAATCGGCTCGACTAAGGGCCCACTGAATGAAATCTGTCTTCTGTTATCAGCCAAACAACAACGAACAGTACAGGACTGGAGACCTGGAAATGGAGGGTTAAAGCACTTTTCCATGGCCACAACTCTCCCCTCACTGCTTGATACTCTGGGTTAGACTTTTGTAGCTAAAGACGGTAAATGCCTCAAGGGCAGCCTTGGAGATACACCTCAATATACTTAGTAAATATTACTAGTAAATAGTACTTACAGTGCCTAAAATATAACAAACTAAATACGATGCACGAAAATATGACACTTCACTCTCCCACCAAATGGAAAAAATACATAACTTTTATCTACAAGAATGGAAGACAGATTGAAAACATAAAACAAACGCCAGTAATATATCCTGCATCAATTAAAAATGATCATGGCAACAGACGGGCTGCCTACTGGATCCAGATATCCCCCAGTGAATGTGTTAAGTTCTGTCTGGATGATCTCATTTGCTAATGCCCTCCAACAGAGTATAAATTTTTTCGACAGGTTCTTATCTAACGAAGATTTATGTTTAGCATTAATAACTCAAGTGTCAAGTAGACTTCAAAAAATTAGAATTAGAATTTACACTTCCATCTGTAGTTTCCTCTACTCAGGGGTATCAATTTCTCCAATTAAACCAGATGATATACAATGTTTTACAGATTTTCTTTGAAGTGTGTTTAATGGAAAATCTAATCAAAGTAATTATTTTACTAAATCTCCTGGGCCGACTGAGAAATATTTATATAGTACTACATGTATTGCCAATTTTGTTTAAAATTTTAAAGCTCTCTCCCATTCCATTTTTCATTATATTACATCTCTATTTATATCTGTTTGCTACATGGTTTCATTAACCACTATATTCCATGGAATATATTTTTAGGTCTCTATTTCTTTGGTGATTTGATTATTGTGTATAAAAATTCTCTGCCCTTCCACTCTTAGCAAATGACTCTACTACAATATATATTCAATGTTATTTGTTTAAGGTGTATTTGTTTGCAACCTTCGTCTAACCTCTTTGTTTCCAACTCTAATGTTAATTTCATAACATTTTGTGCTTATTAATCAAGATATTGTCATAATTTTGCATATTATTCAATCAAGATTATTTCCCTAGTATTTACAAAAGTTTCAGATACTTTTTAATTTTTTAATATATTATATGGCCTCTATTAATAATGACATAATTTTAGTTTTATAAGGGAGAAATGCTTTTCACAAAAGGGTGAAGGTATGCAAATAGTTATTTTGTCACATTTAGCTTAAAATAAGTGATAACATATGACTTCATAGGACAGCTGATTTTTTAGGTTATGTAGTAGAACAGCAGTTTTTAATGCATAGATTATATTAATTTATATATATTAATTGTAACTATTTAATAAAAAGTAACTAAAAATTGTTTTTTCTCTCTAAGTATAAACTGACTTTAATGAATTTTTATTTATAATACTTGTGTGTCCCTTATTCAAAGATGAATATCATAAATTCCTTAGACTTGTTCTTCGATGGTTTTTCTCAATAGTATTTCTTGTTTTATAGTGGCTTAGTTCAACTGGCATGTTTATTTTTACCAAAAATTTACATTGTTGTTTTTACACCTGAGAAAAATACTAAAGAAGTTGTAATGGGACATGCCAGAACATCTTCGTTTACTACACCCACTCCATCTCCTGGTACCCCTGCAAGTATCACAGCACGGAACATAGATGACAATGGTAGTATTGTTTTAATTATTATCATATATTATTTTAATATTTTTCAGACTTATGTAAACATAAATTCTAAAATTTTTCATTAAATTTAGCAAAGTGAAATCATAATTTTATATTTATCTTTACTTTTGTTAGTTCTTCTAAGTGTCTACTTACAACTAAAAATTAATTTCTCAACACTAATGCTAAAACAATTTTCCAGGATTTACTTTGTATTCATTTTACTGTAGATGCTATTTTAAGTATAATGTTTTTGATTATGTACATATGATATTAAAATTGCAGCCATTATGAACTATAAGGTTTTAATTAACGTATAAAATTTTTGTAATATAGTAATACCTCGTACTTACACAATAGGTGGGATCGAGGGATAACCATGTAAGTCGAATATGGGTAAGAGGGGGTATAATTTTACATACAATCACATAGGAATCGTGTTTGATTGGGACCAAAGACTGAATAAACTAATAATTTAGAAGAAAAATGTGTATGTATTAAAATCTTAAATATATAATACAACAAAATATTATATTATGTACATAAATATTGTAAAGAAGTAAGTAAAAAGAAGTTACTGAGATAGATCACTTCATAAAATCTAGTAAATTCGTTTGAAGAATTGAAGACTTTTCCTTCTCACGCAGAATTTCCTCTTAACTCGCTAATTTTTTTTGTTTTGTAGTAGAAATACACTCATCGTTGGAGTCTATGGTTTCCAAAACTTGCTCAATTAAATTAATGCCTTTGTCAAGTTTTTAACCATTATTCCATCTTCTACGTCAACTGGATCTAAAGAATCTGCGTTTTTAAGGTTACTCTTCCTCACTCATTTCAATGAACTCATAAATTAATTGTCAGCTCCTGGTTGTGTAAATCCAGCAGTTCTTGAATGCCATCATTATCCACTTTTAAATTTAGTTGTCTGGCAAAACCAACAACTTCTTCAATCACATCAGCAATTTCATCAGACGCTGGCAGTGATTCCATTTGAATTTCAGTGGCAAAAAAATTGACACCTTTTTCCCAACGCCATTCAAAGTTTTTTTGTGAAAAACATGGAATTGTTCCCAAAAATCTTCAACAGAGAGCCGATTGTTCTGTCTCATAGCTTCATGCAGATACGCAAATGATCTTCTTGTGTAATAAGCTTTAATGTTTTGATGATTTCCTGATCCATCGGGTGAAGCAAACTAGCTGTGTTTGGTTGCAAAAATGTCACTTTCACGCTTGTGCCAAAATTAGTTAAAACATTAGGAGTTTGGCCAGTGCTTAATTAATAGGAATTACTTTAAAAGGAATTTGTTTAGACTGACATTAACGTTCAACTTCAGGTATGTAAAAATGACCAAACCAGTCCTAAAAAAAAGCTGTCACCCAAGCCTTCCGATTCGATTTCCAAATCATGGACAAAGTAGGTTTAGAAATATTGTTTAATGCCCTTGGATTTTCTGACCGATAAACTATTAGAGGTGTGAACTTATAGTCCCCAGCTGTATTTGCGCCAGCCATCACTGTCAATCAGTCTTTGGCGGCCTTAAAACCTGAAAATATTTTCTGTTCATGAGCTATAAAAGTTATCTTAGGGATTTTCTTCCAGAACATGCCAGTTTCTGCGTAACTCGGACAGCGTGACTTAAAACTGCATAACTTGGGAATGGGGTAAGACGTGGTAGCGTAAGTCGACGTATTACTGTATTATATAGTAAAAGACTAAATTTTTCTAAACATAAAAAATGAAAAATATTTTAGGAGAATGATTGTTTTCAGTTACTTTTATTTCTAGTAATAAAATATAAGGGTTTTGTATAGTTATGTCATAACCTGATTTTTCTTACTCAATTTGTTAGAATATTATTCTTATTTACAGTTTAAATATTTCAGAATGATTTGTTAATGAAATTAACTATTTTACACTGAACATATTCATATATAATTAATTATATGGGATATCAAACATTCTTTTAATTTATTACAAATCTATGATACTTAGGAACTAAAGTCAATGCCTAATACCTAATATTTAACAAGTACACTGATATAAATCATTTTATGAAGCTCGTAATCATGTTAGTTCAAATAAATTCCAGATTCTTTACTATTTGCATGGCCTAATAAAGTTTATCTTGTTATTAGTAATTAGATTCAATCTGACCCAATTGAATGATGGATGCCCTTGGTCTGGTAGGTTCTTCACATATACATATTTTTCAATATATTTCTTACTCTGATTCAGTTTATATTGAAAATTGAACCATTATAGTACAGTAATAGCTGAAAGAAAACACTAACCAATTAAAATACCTATTGAAACAGATTTTATCATGTAAAGTTTTAAAATAAACTTACTACTATACATACTGAATATAAACACTTTTTTATGGAATTTCTCTTCTTACTAAAAATATCCAACATTTTCGTTTAGTTCGGTATGTTGATTGGCTTTTTTACAGCCTTATTTCTGATCTGAACGAGCAGCAAGACTTGATGGTATGGTATGCCATTATAAAAATTAAAGTTGAACACACTGCAATGACAAAACGAATCTTGCCATAAACATTGAAACTAAACTGCTGTAACTGACTAATTAAAAGGGATCGATACATTGAGGTCATTCCAAAGTAATCAAAACAATGTTCCCTTCCTTTTTTAAACCTCTCTTTTAGTCATTTATTTATTTCTTGTTTTGATATTTTCAAAAATTGTTTCTGATTAGTGGGAGTTTTGGACAAGCGGGATTCGGACTATATATATATATATATATATATATATATATATATATATATATATATATATATATATATATATATATATATATATATATGTATGTATGTATGTATGTATGTATGTATGAAGTTGTTAACCCGGTCTTTTCCACCGGGCCTTCACCATTTTCTTAATATGTAGAACTGCCGATTTTTGTAAGCTTCCAACCCCTCAGTACCTTCAAATAGACTCATCCACTGGCGAATGCTGTGTTTGTATTTTCGCTATCACCAACGAGTGTCTTAGTGTAGCAGCCTAAAAAAAAGCCAATGTGGAAACCGCCATGCGCGACCCCTCGCATGTGCTAAATAATTTTTAATTTCACTTCCTTAAATATTCCTTAGACAATCTTACATCTAGCTCCAATTGGAATCATTGTGATTATGTAGTACAAACATACATCATTACATAACCTCTCCCATATCCGGATATTTCCTTATCCGAATCGGGCTGTCGCCACATTGATCCGGATATGAGAGTTTTATTCCGATATATATATATATATATATATATATATATATATATATATATATATATATATATTATAAGATAGATAAGAGTAGAGGGTTAACTTCGTAAAAGGAACGAATGTTTTGAAACGCGTCAGCAAGTAAGCTATTACGTATTCACTTAGTTAAGTATTTTTAAAATTAGTAGTAATATATCTTTATTACATACATATATAGATATATATATAATTAGGAAAATGAAGAAGATATATATATATATTCTTCATTTTCCTAATTATTTTACACTTTAGATTCATGGGAATCTTCTCTTTCTTATTTAAATTTTGTTCCTATATATCAGAAACCTGAAATAGGTAAATAGAAGTTAACACCATAGTATTTTCAGGTCCCATTGCAACAATCAAGACTTTACTATTGCAATTATTTAACTTTAATGCTTACTGCATTTATCAACATACTTAGAGATTGAGCTTTATTGTTATATTACATAAACATTAACGTAAGTGTATGAAATTAATTATCAGTATAGTTAATATTTGATAAAAAATAAATTTTACTGTTATACCTTTGTTAATATATTGCAGTTTTTATTCTGTACACTGATCTAATTAACCTTTCAAATCTTAGTTTAGGGAGTTAAATGTAAAGATATATGTTTTATTAATTATTTATTATTATTATATCAATAGAGTTTTGTACATTTACATAATAATAATTATACCTTCTAAAATTTACAGGCTACAGAAATCCATCCTTTGAAAATACATCATCCCTGGATGTTCCAAGGAGTATTAGATTTCATCCTGTCATATGTAAGTAATAATACGTTTCAAATCCCAAAATATCATTTTGCTTTTTTAATCCTTGGCTCACTTGGATACCATACTGTCCACTTAATATATATATAAATATATATATATATATATATATATATATATATATATATATATATATATATATATATATATATTAACACACTATATACATCAATATGTACACACTTCCCTATTATAGCACTTTTTTATCTAAATAAGAATGGTTGTTTTGACAGATGTTGCAACTTAGGTTATAACTTTTATGCAAACTTATGTCAAAGTGTATAATTTTTCTTTAAACAATATAATTCCACTAGTTTTATTTTAATATTTTATTCTTCTTTTAGCAGCTCCAAATCCTCGATTTATGGATTCACCTTTAGAAAAAAATAATTTAATAAGTGACAAAAAATCTACAGATCCGAATCTGATTTTACAGAGGACCAAGTGAACAGTGTTAGTAAAAAGCTGCTATAGGAAGCTCCTTCTCTTTGTTACAGCTAAAATGTAAATATTTTGTAAATATTAGGTGAAGTTAATTGCATTGTTAACCTAGTTGAACTCTGGCCATAAATTATAATTTATACTCTGAAAGTAGTAGATAGAGTATCCTAGGCATTTAATTAGTTATTTTATATATTTAAGTTTTAAAATATATATGTTTAAGTTGCTTGATGTAGTCATCTATAATTCACTGATTAAACTAATTTTAAAAATACTTTAACTAAGTGAATACATAATTGCTTACTTGCTGATGTGTTTCAAAACATTCGTTCCTTTTTCGAAGCTAATCCTCTACTCTATTAGAGTAGTAAGAGTAGAGGATTAACTTTGTACAAGGAAAGAATGTTTTGAAACGTGTCAGCAAGTAAGCAATTACGTATTCACTTAGTTAAGTATTTTTAAAATTAGTAGTAATATATGTTTAGTTGTGCGTTACTTTGTAGTGCAAAAACTGTCTAATTTTTAACTAAATTTTTTAGTTTAAATTTAACATATATATAAATTTTCATATAACTCTTCTTAGCTATAATTAATAATTACTTAGCTAAATGAATATATTGGGCTTACTTGTTGACGCGTTTGAAAACAATTGTTCCTTTGACCAAGCAAAGCCTCTACTGGTAGACCTTTTGCAGTAGAGGCTTTGTATTGTCAAAGGAACGATTGTTTCCAAACGTGTCAACAAGTAAGCCCTATTTATTCACCTAGTCATTTTTAATTATAGTTTAATCAGTGAATTCAAGATGATTACATCGAGAAATTTTTTTTTAACTGTCCACATTTTGTCATTTCTCTCAATATCAAACGAGAACTCAATATGTTGCAGCCTCAGATATGATCAATTGATAATGGCCCCAAAATTTCTAGCTAAGATCTAGAAAATTTATAATTCTGAAGTTCTAATAACACTGAAGATGCTGTTGGGCATAATTGTTGATGTAACAAAACAGTTAAGCAGTAAACAAAATTAATTTACTTTTAATTTTACAAATAAATTTCTGTATGACCCCTAACAATGCATAATACCACTTGTCAGTGACGGTTTTAAGGTGGAGCTTTTGGCCTCTCCCCCAAAAATATGGAAAAGTGAAAATTTGTAAACCATATAATAACATTGTAAATGTAAATTAAAATCCCATTTCCAAAGTTTGAGTTTGGCCATCCAGCCCAGATTTAAATCTGCTTATTAATTAGAATATGTTAACAAACCCATATTAATCACTATACCATACTGTAGTCATTAATAAATAGGCTCACCGACAATGTAATGAATAGGTGGTTTGTATTGTAAATACATGGTAACTGAGGCTAACTAATGATTGTGTAATAGTTTATACTATAGATAACCTATTCTCTTGGAACCCTTCTCCTAACAACCCCCCCCCCCTTCCCTACCAGCCCTATAAATATATTTCTGGATCAGCCACTGCCACTAGTCTGGGCAGGATGGAAATAAATTATATGGGATTTTAGTATTTGTTTCCAAAATGAAATTGATTTATTAAATTTCAGATTTATATGTAAACAACTTTCCTAATTTATAAATTAAAATTCAAATACTTACAATTTTTATATTCTGTATAATATTTCATTATATTAGTATTTAGTAGTATTATTCAGCAACTAATTAGTATTTGTATGATTAGAATTACACTATAGAATATAATTTTTTTAAATACAATTTAAAAATATATGTAGGTGATTTTTACAGACTATTAAAATCCAATATTTTCAAATCCTGGCATGCAAATAAAGAGCTATTTATTTTATCACACATTTAAGTACTAATATGTATTTTTATAAACTACACAGCTGTATAACAAAAAATAATAATTTTAATTTTATAGGCATTTTTACAGATATGCCAGTTTGTTATGGCAACAACAGATTTGTTGTTATTTGGAACTTTAGACCTTGTTCTGAAGACTGATGGTATGTTTCTTCTTGAAAAAAAGCCCTATATATATATATATATATATATATATATATATATATATATATATAAATTATAAAGTCTTCAGAGATTAATTTGATGAGCACTTATTTGCTGTTAATTATTGATTGCTTTAAAGGGACTTTTATTTATTTCTTCCATACAAGCAATTAGATTTTTCTGTATTTGATTCTTGAGTTCTATCTTTTAGTTGCAATCTTCTAATAACAACTTTTGTAGAACAACTCTTTGAAAAGTAATAACAAAAATGTTATAAACAATTTCAAAATCACTCTAAATCTGAGAAAACTACTTACTGTGGTTCCTACTTTGATAAACTGATCTGTTAATAAAATAGAGGAACGTTATGTAACTATGTTCCAAGGTTTCTCTTCAATAAAACCGTGATGTTTACCTGTTATTCAACCTCAGATTAATAAATATAACAAGATATGTTCCTATTTTGTCTTATTGAAATGCCATGTACTAATTACTTTATTGTTATAGACATTAATTATTAAAAATATGTAAGAATAATTTTATTTGTTCATTTTAGCCATTAGTACAAACAATAATTTATAAGTATAAAAAAAAACATTTGTACTCTACAAACATCTTTATAGTGAGACAGTATATTTTGTTTCAATTATGCTTGTATTTTATAAAAAATATAATAATACTGCCTCTAATTTTGTATACATAATTCTATAATAAATGTTTGTGTTTGTGACTTTTATTCAACCCTTAGCATGTGTATTACAGTATATTGATAAGTCAAATTTTTGGGGAGTTTGTATTATGTTATCTCGTATATACAAGTTTTGGCGTATGTATCTTACTGAATAATAACTCGGAACAACTGTAGTAAAGTTTTAAATTATAAATAAATAAAACCTCTTAAACCATAAACAACTTTTTATTTATTTCCTGATGAACATGTTGATTGTAAAGCAATCATCTTCATAGAAAGTACACGATTAACTTTTAAGAGGTTTTACTTATTTATAATCTTACTGAAGTATCCAAAAATATCAAACATAGTTCTGAATAAGGTAATATCTAAATTCTATTTATCATTTTTGGTCATTTGCTATTCTTCAGCAATTTCTTATCAGAGCAACAGATAGCCTTTATGAAGTACTTACATACATGTTTGACATGAATTCTCGGAACCCATCACACTCCCTATTGCCCAAGTGGTTGTGACTTTATGTTTACATTCTGTGTGTTTGTTATCTCTTAATTTTATACATTTGTTACATTATTTTTACAATATTACACCCCTTGTATACAGATTTTAAGTACTTTATTCCCCCTGTTACATGTAGATGAATGATTTCAAATTTATCGCACCCAAGCACATTTTTAATGGGTTTGAATAAAATATATAAATCAGTAAAATATAATTTGTTTTATTATTTTTCATCCTTACATTCGTGTAAGAATTTAAATATAAATAGAACTAAACAATTTGAAAATTAATTTTGTACATTAATTCCGCACTAGCGATAAATAGTCTTATTTAATATGTAAAGTACTAAGGGTCAAGTTACATGTTGGAGTTATATATAAGCCTATTTTCTCTTTTAAATGTTTTATTACACTTTGCAACTAAAGAAGTTAAGAAGAAATTTTGGAGTTTTTATGGTTTTCAAATATATACCAATAACATATATTCATAATAAGTTCACTTTATCAAGTTATCATGATCATAATTGTTATGATAATGAAACTGTTACATATTGAAAACATTTTTTTAATTATATAAATTTTATTAAATTATTTCATTTCTCTTATATTCAAAAAAAATGTTTATATTTCTATATTAAAAAATATTATTTTGTTTCACAACATTGAAGAATCTACTGAGTTAGTCCAAATAAAACCCATCTGCTAAGAAATAGGTTTCAGTGAGTTTTTTTAAAAAAATAAAAACAGTGATATTAAATTCACAAGTTGAGCAACATGATTTAAATATTACTAGATCAATGAACACAAAGAAATACAGATGAAGCAAGCTCAAGACCTACACATTGCACAAATAAGACTAGATCTACACATTGCATTTAACTTACATTAAAAAAAAATAAGTTACCTAAACTTTCAAAATTAAATTAAAAAATCATCAGATTAATTCAAAAAATGACCAAATAAATACACAAATTAAGCAAAACATTTGTATGCTATAAAAACTTTTTTATTTCCAAAACACTGTATGCTTTTCCAAATTATAAAATTCATTGAATTTTACAATTCAATGCTACTTTACTGAATTATACATAAAATGGAATGTACTAACAATCACACTATAAAACAGGGGTTCTGAACCTTTTAGGCTCTGAGCCCCCTTTCATACTTTGGTGTGAGGTCATGCCTCCGTTTACGAATATGTTAATTTAGACTCATATATGATAAATTAACTTACTTTATGTTTGAGTAAAATGACTTTGAACTTAGGCTAGACATACTCTGGTAAGGGTAAAAAATATTAAATCATATTTGTTCAAATACAGATTTTATTTACACAAATCATCGAAAAAATCACAACAAAATATCAATAATGTAACCAGAAAAATGTACGTTACATTATTTTGTAGTACTAGTGTGGGGGCTGGCACTGTTTATTGTTAACTATTTTTTGTATGTTTGTATGAAATTTTGACAAAGAACACTGCAGGTCACCGAGCTTATATCTGGGAAATAGGCTTCAATTTTGTTATTCAGAGACAACAAATGCTCAGATATTAGGTCCTTCATTTTATTTACTAAGTCTTTTGGAAAACTTTGAGTATCATCGAGGAGGTTGTTTAATTTTGGAAAGGAAGAAAAGAGTTTAGCTCTGAAATGTGTAGGCGGTGATGCAAAAGAGCCATCTTCTCAGCAAAATACTTAATTGAATCATAGTTCTTCAAAGTACTTTTCTGACGTTGTAGCTTTAGGTTCAGAAAATTTATTGTTTTGATAAAGTCTGACAAATATGCCAGGTAAAAGATAGATTTGTCATCCGTAAATTTCTTGTACATTTCTTGACTTGAACTCATCAAAAAGATTTCAACTGCTGATTTCAAGTTGAACAATCGATCACTGTTCAGTTCTTGACACAACGCTCGAAAAAGTCTGGTGTTCAAAGCACTAGATTTGACCTGATTCACTACTTTAACTGCTAAGTTCAAAGCAGTGTTAAGTGATTCAGGGAGAGTCTGGCATGCCAAAGCTTGTCTGTGGATGATAAAATGGGATCCAATTATCTTAGGGTTTTTTTTTCTTAGCCAATTCAATAAATCCTGATCAGCAACCTGTCAATGCTTCACCTCCATCAGTACATATTCCAATAACTCTCTCCTAGGGAAGTTCATTAGCTTCTAAAAATGTTTGAAGGGCAGAAAATATATCACCTGCTTTTGTTGTTGTTTGAAGATTTTTTGAAAACAGTATTTCTTTAAGGAATTTCTTTTCATTTATATATCTACAGTAAAACAACAACTGTGCTTGTTTTGAAATGTCTGTTGTTTCATCGCACTGCAATGCAAATAATGGGGAGTACTATAGCTTTTGCACCAGTTGCTTTTTCAAATCAATAGCCATGTCATCAATTCTACGTTTGACTGTATCGTTAAATAAAGATATTTTGGCAAATTTATCGTAACAGTCTTCACCGAGCACAGTAATAAAATCAGTAAGCAAACAAAGTTTTATGAGTGACTCACCGATTGTGTGGGGTTTCTTGTCTTTAGCTATCAATAAGGAAATTTTGTAAGAAGCCTCAACAGCCTTTTCAATTTGCATTTGAAAACTTCCACTGGAATCAAGTTTCATTCTCTTAAGACAACTTTTCCTAGAAACGAAAAATTCAGTAGGTTTGTCCTTCAGGGCAGCATGATTTGTAGTCAAATGGCGTTCCAGGTAGCATTGCATCATTACTCAGAACTACATGACAAATTACACACTGAGGTAAATGACTCACATTTTTCTAATAAATGTAAACCTGTAATTAATATAGTCATCACTGTAGAGCCTTTTCTTTGGCACTGATTTATTCATTTTAATAACAACTAACCTCTAAAACACACAATATTTATATAATTACAATAAAGCTACATTCTCAGGCAAAGGCAAATGTACAATTGGATTCTGTGGGACAAGTAGCGCTTGTTGTGGACAGGAGTAGCACTGTGGCAGGCATGCGCACTACGCCTTGCCGCGCTATTAATGAACAAAAGCCCTGCCATGCTGAGTCACAGCTAGATTCTCACGCCTGGACGGACGCTCACTTACATTTTATTGAGTAAAGAAATAGAGCTTTATAGCTCTATTAAGCTATAAAGGAATTTCAATGATTGTGTGTTTATGTCCAGCATCAAATTAATTTTTTTTTAAATTTGTTGACACCTCCCGTGGAATTTTTCTACACCCCCCTAGGGGGGCGCATCCCCCAGGTTTAAAACTGCTGCTATAAAACATCAACAAAGAATTATAAAATCTTCTCAAAATCTAAAAACTTACAGAAAAACCATTTCATAATAGAAACTAAGCAACATTTCCATTAGTAGACAGTTACACCACGCACATAATATACTTCAATATCCAAGAAACCAGTTTCAGTAACCATAAATTGGTCAAGCCAGGATGTTGTTTATTTTGCTTTGTATCACCCATGATTTAGTACTAGCTCGTAACTATTCGTAGTTGTCATCTAGTGCTAAGTAAATATGGGAATATCACTAGGGAATAAGGACTCTCTTTGAACGTTATTAATTCCCTAAAAGATTTATTAAATTTTCTAGGTTAGGAGAAGTCACTACATCACCTTTACCAATGTTTGTGATACTATTTTATAAAGTAGTGCTCACCAGATTACAACTTGTTTATATTTTTTTTCTTTTATAATTATTAATTGTAATTATTATTACAAATATTGTAATAGTAGGCTAATTCTATAATTTTTATAACTCTACGATTTTTATAATTGAGCTAATAATTCAAAGAATTAAATTGAAAATGCAAATTTTAAAGTTTTGCTTTTGTTTTGGGCCACATTTGAAATAACTGTAGGTACAATAACTCTGAACTCAGTCTAAAAGAAACATCAATGAAAGTTAATTAGATTCAGGTCCACGGTGTTTGGATTCTCTTACTCTGAGCATTTTGTTTATGTATACTTAAATCTTATATAAAGCTAACTTGGGAAATGTATATCTATTTTGTATGCAATAACTCACTGCAAAACTAATTTCATGTTGATGTCAAGACGAAGGAATTCTTTCTGCAACGAAAAAAGTAAATTTTTCTCAAACTTCTATATAGGAATAAAAATTTTCACTTTAAAAATAAGGGATATGAAAATATTTTGAACTAATGTGAAAGGATAACATTTGTGTAATGTTTAATACAGTTGTTTGGTAATTAAAATTTATGATATTACCCTTTAACCGTTATAGTTAAATTTAATCTGTCTTTATTTTTACCTTAAAGAATTAGTTTTAAAGTTACATAAAAACATATTAAAATAGTAATACTAAATCCAAGACTTCAGTCAAAATCTACACCAATATCCCAAACAAAATAAAAGCTAAAACAGTAAACACCAAAAGCTATTAATTCAGTTAAGAAACTTTATGCACATCACATCATGGAAACTTTTTATTTACACATTCATGTATCTATTTTACAAATTTTAGATCTTATTTAAATAAACATACAGCTAATAAAATTATGCTTTATATTTTGAGAAATATTCAACATTGAAATTAATGACACATTCCAGCCAATTCACAAAAATTTTTATTGAAACATGCAAGAGTTTAAATTTAGTTATAAAATCATTGACGAATGGATATTATTAGACATCTTAATCTAGATAGATCGATATTTTCATTTCAACAACACTGCAGATTTGATGACATACACAGATAATAAGACCTATACGTCTAATAAAAAATGCCGATATTTTTTTTTTTAATTATCAGTTTTTCAATATGATTCTAGTTGGAATCACTAACCCTGACAAACATATCTACCCCTTTCTACACTTAATTGGTAAACATAGCCTCATAATATAAATATAGCAATAACAATAATATATACATATATATAAATATTTTAACTTAGTAACACTGTTTTCCTGTATTCACTTATCACTTTAATCTACTTAAACAAGAATCTTACTTCGTATATTTGTGATTCAATTTTCGAGAACTATTAATTATGTGCTTAACTTTTTAGAAGACTCTAATGACTGAAAGCATGTAATTAATAGTTCGCGAAAGTGGACTCGCAAATATACAAAGTAAGATTCTTGTTTAAGTACATTACAGTGTAAGCTGTTTACATATACATATACTCTAATAAAACAGAAATTTGTTCATAGATCTGATAATGCAACAATAATGTAATTAACTGTACTTTTAAAATATTTAATAACTGATTATTTTCTATTTTCTTGAAATAAATTCAATATAAAAAATAAGTTTTATTTAGTCACATATAATTTTAATTATAACCTTATATTATAAAAGTGTTTAAAAGTATACTAAGAAACGCCTGTATCACAGTTTCAAAACTGTTTTCTAAAACATAATACATAAGAGCATCAGGAATTTCTCTGAATGACCCTACCACAACTGTTTGACACGATTGTACAAGCTGCCAGGCTAGTATTTGGTGACAAATTCCCATGGCAAAGTATTTTCTGTTTGGTTATAATTTTTAGTTCCTTCTAGTGTTTTGTAACTTTATGTTGGTAATCACTTGATATTTTTGTGGTGTATAATAAATTTGAGCATGAGTTTGCATTAAATTTTTGGGTACTTTGGTATTGTACTGAAACACACCTAGGGAATGTAGGTTGATATAATTATCATCTTACACCAGCCAAAGATGGAATGTAAATAAACCAAAATTACAGAATGAAAATATAACTTTTTGATGACCAGACAACTTACAAAATATTTTTATAAATATATTTTTTTATTTGCGGGTTTACTTCTTTGCGCAAAACTTAACGATGTTGGCGAGCAGTATGTAGAACGAATGCCCATCCTCAGCCGCCACTGACGACTGCCATATGTATTCTGATAGATGGTGACAGGCTATAACTCGTTGTCTTTTATATCTCTATTTTGCTGAACCACACATTACTACAGGAAAATCACTTATAGCTAAGGATAAAGTGACACACCGTCCAGACAGACAGGATGCATCTTTCCATTATTGCATCTAGGGAGCCACTGTAGGTTTTGCACAAGACTTGACAATGGGAAATGGAGGGATGTTTATAACTGATATAAACAAAATTCTCGGAGTTGCCATATTTTCTTCACACCATATACACTCCACCTTCTTTATTCTTAGAAGTGTTTGGTCAGTATAATACCAAAGTATCTAATTTTGTTTTAATTGCCTAAAACGTTTCTAATGCTCTTCAATGGTTTTCAAGAATATATGCTTGGTGGTTTATTTGCTTTAAGACTGGTAAAACTTCACTTAAAGTCAATGGATGTTCAAGATGACCTTATACAAATAAAATTAATTAAATTGTTGAAAAGATTCAACCACTCAATAATGAAGACTATCATTAGACAACTCAAGGTTGTTTAGATATCCAATGTTTGCTATAAAAGCTTTAACTGAAAATCTGAGATTGCTGCAATTTTCTTCCTTTAGTATAAATCTACTCCCTCTTTGTCTAGAGCAGAGCCAAGAGTATTTTTATGTGTGCATTTGAGAAATAATGTCTGAAAATTATTTTTTTTCTAAATTCTAACACACAAGAGAGATAGGTGAATATGACCAAGTTGTCAGAAGAACAAATTGTCTGAAGCATTACAACAATGCTCCTGTTTAGGTGTTATTGAAAAATCAGTTTTTTACCAAATACAGGAAGGACATGATGAAATCCTTAATTCCATATTAAATATTTCAGATATTTCTCATAGTTTATGCCACAATTTAGGATTAATTGACAATGTTCGTCATGAATTTCTTATAAAATATTTTCAACATTACAAACTAATTGGAAGGTTGTTCTGAACAATCATTGTTTTTACAGTAGAGACTCTTTTACCTAAGGTAATGTGGACAAAGAGTACCTCAAATAATAGAAAGTTTTGGATAACTAAGACTTTATAAAACATCAAACAGGAAACATATAATATTATAAACCAATGAAATAAATGAAAACAGTCAAAGATGTAAATAAAGGCATCTTAAGTATTATCAAATGAAAAATAACATAAATACATTAACAAATTTAATAAAAGAATTACATATAGACCATGAAGAAGTCATGGACTTCTTGAAGAAGTCTATAAATGTTTCTTGTTTACCAGAAGCCATAAAAAATAGCAACATCCCAAGGGTTAAATCAAGAAATTAGGTAAACAACAGTAATTATAATCTTTCAACAATCAGGACCACTGGGCTACCTCCACGTTTTCCTTCTAAATTTTTACCCACCTCTTACATACATGTGCTTTGTATTTTTCTCTATTACTTCGGTTATCCCAGAACTCAAGACTTGGATAATCAAGGTTCTACTGATTTTTGAATTCTCCTTACATTGAAACAAACTGATCTCTCAAAAATCTCTGAAATTCCAAGTAAATATTCTTGGGAAACTATGCAATACATTTGAAAGTAATTTACTAAGTTTAAAACAAAAGTTTTAAAAGTTCTCAAAAAATAGCTATAAAAATAACGTTTGACTCTCTTCTCTGTCATTACAAATTTAAAAGCCATCATGAAATATTAATCAGCCTCTATAAAATTTACAAGCGAATCTTAACACGAGGTTACAAAACAGAGCCAATAGAAAGAGCCAAATGTAAAAATGCAATACAACTTGATACAGTAGCGGGATGTTTCATTGTACTTCAGCTAGTCAGTTTGTAAAGTCGCATAAACAGCTGAGTAAAACCTATGAAATATCTGATTATTATTTTTATTTATAACTCTTTAATATACAAACAATATTACAATTCAAATAGTATTGTATTTAAAAATATATATTATTAGATTTTTAAAACTCTTTTTAAATTTACATTTTAAAGACATTGACATTAAAGTTTTTACATTTTAAAAACTTTCTTAAATCTTATTTATTTGCACCTTAGGACAATAATGGATGAAAATAGAAATAAGCTATTGCACTTAATGTCACAAACCCATTTAAAAATTATTTGTTTATATTAGTAGTCCACTTAACATCAGCATCTTTCCATTTAGTACGAACACATAGATCCAAAGTGGAAACATTATGATCCTCTGTAGAACTTCCCAATTCCATTCCTGTTGTATCTACAAGGAAACACACCAAGTTTTAAACTTAAACTCTTCTACAAAAGGATAAAATGTAAAACATATTTTGTTGCAAAACATATATAGTATTATAACCAAATCTGCAATTTTGAAATGCGTGTTGTAATACGTATTTTGTAGGTTAAAGAGTCATTTATCTTCAAGATCTATATAACACTATTTTAAGAAAATTTAAGTTTTATAGTTTTTATAACATCATTTCCTCAAAACAATGAAAAATAAATTATAGTATATAGAGCATGATATTAAACAATAAAAGATTTATACATTATTAGTTGAAATGAATATTTTTTCTAATATTCAACTATTTTTATTTTAGGTAGTGAGAAAAGTCTGTGCATATTGAAATACAAGGTGATCAATAAATAAAACTGGGGAATTTTCCAGAATTAACCTTTAACAAGGTTAATGTTCCAACAACTGCAAAATATAATAGAACATTGTCATTACAACAAACTGTCGTGTAACAATGTAATAAATTAATTCTTGAATTTTGTAGTCCATTACGTTCGGTGAATCATCACTTAAACAATAGTTTATGACTGTCCAAACTTTAAATTTAGTAAATTTGTTAAAACTTACTGAGACAGAACGTTTTCGATCGCTATGTGCCGATCTTCATCAGTGTCTTCTGCTTGGAGATGTTGGGTCAAGCGGTGACGGTTTTAAAGGTAGGTTTTCGGTAGTATCAAATAGGATGTGTGATTTATATTGTATTTGTTCGTTTAATATGTTTGTACTTTGTGTTTTTGTGTGTCTGTAAATTTCATATTGTTCTAGTGTGTTGAGAAGTGGTCCTTTTTTGTTGATGTGAAGGATTTCTAGGTTATGGTAAATGTCTGTGTATTTGTGTCCTGTTTCTTTCAATTGATTGTAAAATGTTGAGTTGGTGTTCTGTTTGTGTTCCTCGAACACAAAGTTCTGTAGTTCGGATATTCTAAAGTTCGGATAGTCATAAACTATTGTTAAGTGATTAGTAAATTAATTGTTAATCATTCTCTCAATTTCAATAGCACTCATCATTTCATTTTCAGTACCTAGTTAGTAGTCTGTAAGAACCTCTGAACAGTCTGTCAGAAGGTCTGGCAACACACAAGGCCATTCACATTGAGTGAAACAAAACTTTAAATGCTGTGTAGAAACACAAGAAAGGATTTCTGAAAGTTTTTTGAGTTCTATTTCTCACTTTCTTGCAAGTTTACAACAACATTTCTGTGTGAACAGGGACTTTATTTCAATTCCCACTATTAATTCAAGCTCTTCATACATATGTATATTTTGTTCAAATTTTCAATTGTTAATGAAATATTTTTTATCTACCCACATAAGTTCAAATACACTATTTAAAATTTGTAGAGGATGACACTAGTTGTTAATAGTTTTTTGAATATTATTATTCAACAAATAATAATACATAATTATAATAGCATAATATTTACTTTTTAACTCATTATTTATAATTTTAAAAAGTTGATGTCTTTAGGTTGAATTCAAACTATATGGCTACATGTTTCAAATCCAGCCCTCTGGCACTGAGCCAACCTTGCTGATAGGTGGAAATGTTTTTCTTAGATAATTATATGAGATTTGTTTTGCCCCCAACTGGTTCTTGTCGAAACTTCCATTATCCTCATGGCCTCCTTCTTGGTCTACCCATGGCAAAAATTGTTGTCACAGTTACAACACAATATCATAAATAATTCTTTAGAAAAAAATACATCGTTTAGCCTAGGTTAATTTTAATAATTAATTTTGGCACTTAATATTATTATTCTGTCATATGTGGGTGGTATATATACATATTTTATATGAATTGTAATATATATATATATATATATTTTTTTTTTTTTTTTTTTTTTTTTTTGTCCATTTGGTGGATAAAAGTATTTACAATAGTAATGTATCAACTTCATATATATATATATATATATATATATATATATATATATATATATATATATATATATATATACATAAATGAATATTTGTATGTATATATGTATGTTATAGATGCCTAAACGAGTGAACAAAAGTTATTGAAATTTGGAAGGTTTGTTTAACATATTCCCAGAATGGTTTGTGTGAAGTTTGGTTCAGATCCATCCACAGGGCTCTGCCCCAGAGGCTTAGGATGGTTTGGTGTACACCCTTCTATAAATCTAATGTTAAAATGTATATCCATTCTAGCGATATTAATTAAAATAATTATAAACATAATGTAAAAATAAAAATACATTATTAGTTATTTTAAATTGTTTGCAATTGCTAAATTCTATTTACAATTACTGCTATCACGCATATTGATATTAAAAGTAGGATCTTAGATAATACTCTTGCTAAATTTGAATCCAACAAAGCTTGCAATGGAACCAGACTAACCACAAAAAAGCTGACACCTAACTTGATCCAGGCAGAAATCATAGGTGACAAGTTCAAAGGAGAGATGGTCTTAATTCCATGAATACCGATGATTTCATCAGATCTACCCATTCATTTCAAACGACTACAATTTCCTTGTGTCTTGCATTCATGATATCCAAAAGCAAGGCACAGAACAATCATAGACCATTGCTGGATTAAATTTGGAACATTTGGGCTTTTATCACCTACTATTATATGTTTTGTGCTCACGTTTTGGGACACCTAAAATTTGTATGTTTACATACAAGTAGCAATTGACTTGATTTTTTTTATACATTACTTGTTGCTGGTTAAAACAAAGAAGGAAATTGGTTGAACCAAGAAGTGCTTTAAGATTAACTCTAAGAACATAGCTTCTTGATATCCTCAACTTGTAAAACCAATTTGAGCATAAAAGTGACATTAAGAAAAACAGGCTACACATTAAGATAACTTTTTTTGAAACAATTACTGTTTCAACACAGATTTTAATTGAAACTTTTATATAATATAACTAAAATATTCTTAGCAAACAAAAATGGTAGTTGTATTGCTTTTCTTGGTAGTCATTGGCCCATGAAGAACATTAAGGTAATATATATCTAACAAATATACATTATTAAATGTGCTTTTAAATAAAAAAAATAATAAACACCGTATGTTTTTAATGAATTCTGAGCTAAAATTATTCTTGCAATCTTCACTCAAGTTCACAATTAACTAAAGTAAGTTTTTCAATGTTTATTATTGTGTACTACTTTGGACACCTGCCTGACTAGGTTTTAATCCATTGATTGATTATATCATCATAGGTCATAGGTCAACCTTTTGAACTGATGTTGACTTTTTTTGTGTTTATTCGAGATAGCATCAACTAATGGAAAGGATAAAAAGCACTTTAATGATCAGTTATTTATATCAATCAATATATTCAATCAAATAAAAACTAGTAAAATATTGAATACCTATTTGAAGTATTATTTCATCATTACATCTTATCATTCCGTCATAATGGTGTAGCTGGAATTTTTTTTCTGCACGCCAGTCACTTACAAGCTGTTTATGGGTAGAAAAGATTATGCTGAAATGATTTCCATTGTTAACTAGCCAAATGGGATATCTTGGTGTTTTCAAGTTAGATCCAACCTGAAAAGTACACATCTTAATACTGCTACACTTATAATACCCTTGTATAACTTATGTTATTTAAATATTTTATTAAAAATATTCTGAATGATTTATAACACTTGGAATGAGTAAGTCACTTGGAATGTGGATGAATTTATTCAAGCTGAACTACACTTTAAATTCCATTTGTTCCATTACACCACACAAAATTTATCGCCTTACCATAAACACTTTAACGGTAAAAATATTGCAAAACTCCCCCAATACCACAAAAATAACTAATATAACAACATACCCCAACAACCCTCATATACATTTTTATGACCATTTCATCATTGTCAGAGGGTCCTATTACAAAACTACAATCCAGAATACAATAATTTACAAACTACATTGACTTAAATAGTGTTTGAGACTCAATTTAAATATTGTACATTTACAGTGGTAAAAATAATGGATTTCAAGATATTGCAATTTTCAGTTAAAGTTTGCTTTGCAATAACAATTAACCAATTACAAGGAATGTCTTTTAAGATAGCTGGAATTGATTTGAGAGGTGACTGTTTCTCACATGGACGATTTTATGTTGCATGTGCAAGAGTAAGCCTTCCAGTAGTTATGTCATTATTGCTCCAGATGGAAAAACCACTAATGTTGTATATAAAGAGGATTAATAACAATTTCTATCATATTACATTCAAAACATTACATTTAAAATTCATCATCTGATATTTGGACATTTTTTCAGATGAATTAATATGACATTAAGTATAAAAGAAAAATTATAGAATTTAATAGGAAAAAGATTAGTAAAAAAATATCTTATATATAGATTTTTGTAAACTCATTTGATAAATGATTGTTTAAAATAAACTACTTTTTTCCAATTTACTTTACGCAATCAACAATAAATACTACTTATATTAGTAAATATATGCATTACATACTGTCAACTATCATTATGATTTTTATATATGTGACAACTTTAAACTTGCGATGGGGAAGCCGCAACAGGAGCACTAGTATTGTATATTTACAGTGGCAAAAATAATGGTAATCTGTGTACAGTATTTTTCATCAGATATCTTTAATGTCTCATTTAACTGTTGATATGATACACCAAGTTTAGTTGGCTATCAGCAGTGAAAGTAAGTGTAATAGTATAAACGTACACCACGTTGACTTGTTTTAAAAATCAAAGTTAGCTGTGTGATGGTTTGTAATAGTGAGTGTTTTGTGTAGGTTATTCAATTCCTTCTATTAGTTCACACTCTTCTTTTATATATCTTGTTCAAATTTTCAATCGTTAATAAGATGATTTTTATCACCTACTCAAATTTAAATACATTTTTTTTTAACTTGTAATGGATGACACTGATGTTAATACAGTTTTTTTTTTTTAATAATACTTTAACAATTAAATTTAATAATGAATTAATTTTAGTTTTGTATGGAGAAAAACTTTTCACAAGGGGGCAAGGTATGAAATATAGTGATTTCATCGTATTTGGCTTGAAATAAGTGGTAACATATGATTTCATGAAACAGCTGATTTTAAGTTATAGGTTATGAGGTACAACAACTGTTTTAACGCATAGGTTATATTACTTTATTTATATTAATTGTAACTATTTAATAAAAAGTAAGATAAATAAATTTTGTCTTGGTTGACCTAAGTAGAAATTTACTTTAAAATTTTGTTTATACTACTGGTACTTGTTTTTCTCATACACTGTAAGTTTATTTCAAAGTTGATATTTAGTATTTATTGATATTATTTGTAAATACATTCTTATAGACTTTATGAATGATAGATCTATTATGAAATCCCCTAATGGTAAGTATAACAGATAAATACTTAATAAATTTCATGAAGAAAATGCTCTATTGGCGGTTATAAAAACACATTTTCATTGATGGAAGTGTCATTGTTTGTAGATTTCTTTGGTGATCTGAGTTATATTCTCTGTGATGAATACCTGGATAAGATTATCATTACAAATGTGGAATTTGCGTCAATAGTTTATTCAATGGATTTAAGCAATAGTTTAGTTAATGGTCTTGGATATATATTAATATGTGACACTTTCCTACAGTAGCATTTACTTTCTTTGATTATTGAGTATGGCCTTTTCAGGATGTCTCCTTTAAATCAGGACATAATCCATTGAGTTGAGTTGTATGTGAGTTGAGAATTGTACGTATCCTATGGTCGTCCTAAGTTTTACCGCAAGCAAATGACATATAACAATATATATTCAAGTGTTAAAGTCTAAACAAGTAACTCAAGTTAAATATAGAAGCCAATAATAGTTATCAATGGAGTTTCAGAATATCTTTACTATAAAAAACTTTTTTTTTATAATGGCAAAACTGACACAGAAGGCACTTGGGGAAAAAGCACAACAGCACTAAGAATGAAGCTGGAGAAAAATGTAATCAAAGAGTAAAATTTTTTATAAAAATATAAAGCAGAAGATCTGCCAAATTCTGAGCAAAACCAATTTATTTTTATAAACATTTAATATTTTACTTGTTGTCATGCTTATATAAAAAGTTGACACATTACATATTTCTCATTTTCTGAAACTTTCTTTTGTATTATATTGTATTTGAGTAAATAAGTTAAAAATTAATTAAAAAAGAGCAACATATAGATCATGTTCCAGCTAAAAATTTTTCTTAAAAGGTTTATAATATGTATACTCTACATATAAAAGCAATGTAATTTAACCATTACAATTAATGAAAATTATAATAATAAATTAACACAAAACTATGAAATCTGGCGTTTTTTAAAGTATATTAAACTTGATTCAGTTAATATGCTAAACCCCTCAATAAATAAAGTAAACAAAAAACGTTTTAAAATTTGTAAAACATATAATCAATTTTTTTTTCAGAATCAAACACCAAGAGATTTTTCTGTCAGAAAATAATTAATTGATTATACAATATTAAGTATATGTTCATTTATTGTCATAGAGTAAATTAATTTAATTGTTAAAAACAATATCATAGTACTAATTTCACCCACTTTTTTTATTACTTTTTCCTACCTTATTAATAGTGGAGGTTTAACTATAAATAAAATACAATTAATACTTTAACAATTATTTGTCTTATATCTAGAAAGAATTACCTTTAACTTCATACCTGACAAGAGTTGTAATGCTCATATAGTGACAGAAAGCCAATATCAGATCTCTTTGTTATGCCTTTCAATAAACAGGAATCCAAATGTATGTTGTTATCAAAAACATTTGACACAGCTCGGCCTGTTAAAAGCAAAGTAACTAATTCCAAAGCACATGTCCCATTAGAGGCTATGAGATCACAAGTATTGTCGTCCATATCTTCCAGCATACTAAGTAAATATTAAAAAAAAAACTTCAAGGTTAACATAAATAAAGTTGCTTATTGTAATCATCTTGAATTTACTAAATAAATTATAAGTAATTATTACATACCTGACAGAAAACTTTTAACTTACTTTTCAAAACAATCATTTTAGTAACAAAGCCAACTCGCTACTCACTCAGTAATGCAATAACTACTTATAATTAACATCCTTTTATTTAATGATGAGCTGATTTATTTAATTTAAAATGTTTTTATTTAATCACTTGTTATATAGAATAACATTATTATGTTAGTAAATAAATGTTTTTTTAAAATTTTGTTACATAAAGTAACTTTTGTTTCTAAAATTACATACCTAATATAAGTTTATATAAAATACACAACAATATACTTAAATACTTGTCTGTTATACTTAAACAGACTTAAGAGTACACAAATTATTAGACATAGGTTTAATAAAATGAAAGATATTCTAATACAACAATAACACATAAAATTCAACAAGTAACAACACATTTGAACTTAAAATATTAACTCACTAGACTTGATGTATTTCTACAAGGAAACATGTTTTCAAAAATTATTTTACATTTCTTAATTAAACTGAAAATTTATAATTTGTTACACTTTTTTGTATTAACTTGACAAAAAAATCACTACTTACTGATTTATTCAGCAGACACATTTTGCGGTAGGTCAGCGCTTTATTCAATGTTATGAATTACAGACAAAATAACTCGTCTGCTGAATAAATCAGTAAGTAGTGGTTTTTTTGTCAAGCTAATGCAAAAGTTTAATTTATGCAAAGGCCTCAAGATGCATAACACAAAAACTGCAAGTTTTAATTTGTATTATTGTTATCCCACATTAAAACCTTGCAAGGACAAAAATAAAATATTCTATTAAAAAAGAGTTACTTTTGTATTTTTTGATAGGTCAAAAGTAAAAATTACGAAAAGAGATCAATAACATTATGCACCATCGCTTATGAAACAAAAGGAGGCATCAACACTCTAGGGTTAGTGAATAGTATTGTTGCACTAAGTTTTTCATAAATATACTGAAAATTTAGGTTCAGCAAGAAGTAAGAATTAAGGAATATTCAATGTGAAGATATGGCCTAGATAAGGAATTGATGAAGTGAGTAAGAATTTATTTATGTTGCTTGCTGTAATCCCTTATGAGTAGAGGGTCAGCTTTGTAAATGAAACGAATGTTTCAAAACATGTCAGCAAGTAAGTTCAAAAGTATTTGCTTGGTTATGCAATAATTACTTATAATTTATTTATATATTTTTTTTTAATTGGTGAGTGAATCATTTGGGAATTTTTTTATGAAACAATGAGTTGAAGTTAGAAAACTTGCAAGTTTTTATTGTTATTTAACATACATTTTATGCAATCTCTACTTCAAACACATTCTAAGCAACACCTTCAGTGCTCAAAAATAGGCACAACATCCTTATAAAAGCTAAACCTTCTAGATAATGCTAAACCTTCTAGGCATGCTACAAGTCTTTGTCATTCAAACACTAAATCTTCTAAATATAGGACTGTGAGAAAAGTTTCAACAACTATTTAGTTAAAGTAAAATATTAAGAGACTTACCAATCAATGCCTCTTGATAGAATAACTGATATTATAAACAACAAACATCCTTTTCCTTCTTTAGAAGTGAATGTAGTTAAATATGTGTCTATAGCATTCTGTAGATCTTTTAGAGAAGTAAATCTCTTATAACAAAGGAATTCTGTTAGTCCATCTGTGTTATAAATATTAGATGCTTCCAAATGACTTTTGTCACATAAACTAAGCAAACAAAAAAAACATTTACAAATAAATTATATTAAATTTCATAATTTTTTTTAGCCTTTAAAGAGTTTTGTAAATATTTTAAAGACTAGTATTTATATTGATTGCAAAACTCAATTTTCTTTTTTGGAAAAACAATCTTATCTGGTCATGAATACCTAAGAAACAGATAAAAAATTGAATCTCTATGGAAAAGGTGGTATCTGTAGTTCACTGTTACTATCTGCAGCTCAAAGACATTGAGAAATCTGCCATCCACACCATGTGTTCAATCTCCTCTAAGACATTATTAGGACATAAAATTATATTCTCATTGGTCAAGAAATCTGTGTAGCTAGTGTAACCAGGTCTTTTTATATTTAACTTTTTATCTTCAAAGTTTTTAAGTTGTTGATGTAAAATTTTGTCCTAAAATTCCATATCTTGTAGATTGTTACCATGTAATGTCCCTTTAATTTAATTCATTGTTCAATTTTAAATCAGTAAAAATGAAGAGGAAATCTTGGATCAATCAGATTACATGTGTCTTAGTGATGAGCTTTTCCCCAAAATATGTAGATTTTTGGCAGATCTCAACTAATTAAGTTTTCGTTCTTACTGTTTCTTAGGTCTGTCTGCATCATCAAATAGATATTTGGATCAATGTCGCTTTCGATTCAATATAAATATGTAATTAATTTTTATTTATAGAGACTTGATAATTTTAAATTATATTTTCAACTATAAAACTGTTTTTTATGTTTAAAATTTAAATTTTTATAGTAACTGCATTTTAAAATATGTTCTCCAAAATAAAAGAGGCATTATGAAAGTTCCTAAACTTTTTACGCCTTTACAAGCTAGAACATTGAAACGAACATTTTTAATAAACACTTTGCTAAATACAAATAGAAATGTGGCAAATTATTGTCTTACTAGTTAGTTGACACATATTAATAATAATTTTGTTAGTTCACTATTACTAATGGTTGATATTTTCTGTCACAGTGACTTGTCATAGTGACTTGTCACTGATATTCGTTTGTTGCTGGTGGCACTAGTGGTAAAATATGGAACATGCCAGTTCCAGTGACAATGGATCGATTGGAAGCTATCTGTGTCGTGATTGGGCAAAAAGTTGCAGTCACTGGATGAAACGGCTGCCATTAGTTGATTTGTCTCTGTCACTGGCTCTGCTTTCACTGCTCGGATTATAGTGCAGTGTCATTGACTGAAGGGAAGAATAGGGGTTGTCTCTGTTGTCTTTGAGCAAAATATCGCTGTAGTGACTGAAAAGTTACTTATATTTTACCACAGCTGCCATTGGTTGATTTGTTGCTGTCTCTGGTTCTACTCATTTACGTCATGTGTGGGGGGTTGATTTGTGTCAGGTTTCAAAATAGTGACAGTGTTGTGTACAGTAGACACTATTTGGCTCTCGGTAGTTTATTCTTAATTTCGTAAGAGTTTATTTTCAACTAAATTGAGGTTTCCAAAAAAAAAGAAAAGCGATGTGTAGAATCAATTCACCAGTGTGGTATGCCTGCCTGCAATTGGCACATACAGAGCAGTCTCAGTATCCCTTGTCACCGGTACTAAAGTCACTAATACAAACCAGGAGCTGTCACTAAAATAACCAAGCCGTTAAAGTCACTGGATCGACCATCTCTATTCACTATTACTGAACACCTTGGTTATTTGACAAATCATACATTAGAAATATCTTTGTTTTTACATATTGTTATGTATGCTTACATGTATAAGTGTTGTGTTTCTTATGCAATTGAAAATAATAATAAAACAAGACTTATACAGTTCTACAAATGGAATCCATTCCTTGGAGTTACACAAAATATATTTAAATGTTTGAAAATATTTTTTTTATTTTTTTAAAATATACATAAACAATTATGTCCAAGATACTGTTAGTATTTTTTAATAATCATTTTGCTACAACCAAATAGAAAAAATACTGCATTAGTAAAAGTTTCATTTATTAATTTTCAACAAAAAAATCATCAATTCATAGATTCTTGATTTGCTATATGATACCTTGACCTATAAACATATATTTGAAGTTTATATACAAGTCTTGATAATACTTTTCATTTAATCTCCTTTCTTAATCTTATCAGCGTAGGTTTTAAATCAGGAACTGTAATATTTGTTTCAGATGAGTAACAGCCAATTGCTTATTTTAAAGTTTTAGTTTTAATTTGTTCCCAAATAGAGTGTATTTATAATATTATAATGTTACTCTTAAAACTTTTAAAATGAATGTTAATGGATTAGAATAAAGTCTAAAAAATAAGTTTCATTTATATGACTTATGCAATTCCACATACCAAACCAATACTGCTTGTTGAGATTGGCCTGCTTGCCACAAAATATCACAAAAAGACTGTATTAAGGCACTTCGCACTTCCTGTGCACTTGGTCGGAAGGGTTCTATGTTTGTTGTAGTAGTGGAAGGGTTGAATAAAAGTGCTTTTAATAGAAATCCTTGCACGGTAGCTAACACACCACAGGCTCCGCCCTTTAAAAAATTACTAATTAGTTTAATATTTCAATACTAAATTTAATTAAATTTTTTAAAGCTAATTTCAATTTAAAAATTAAAAAATATTCAAGTAACAAATTTTTAAGAATTTGTTTGACTTACTTTTAGAGAACATTCATCTTAAATCAGAGGTTTTGTGTCTTTGACAGACCCCCACGACTAAACTCCAAAAAATCATCTTTTATTTATAATACCAGAGAGTAGCTGTGTGGTGGTTAAAGAATATCCCACCCTTACAGGACACTTTAAAATACACAATTGACTCCTTACTTTTTCCACATAGCAAATACAAGTAATGGCTTGTTCAACATCATTAGGTATTTCTTTATTTTGAAAATAACTGGTCAGACTATGCCGTTAAAATAGTATATTTAAAGTCTCCTTTCTTATAAAGATGGTTTTCTATACTCTATTACCATTATGTCTACTTGTCTTTAAAAATAGATAGAGCTATATGTTTGTACCATTCCACACTGGTATATTGGAAGTTAGGACAAGGTAAAAAAAATTGGTTAAATTCAGTCGAAAAATTAAATAGATAGGTTCTTGGCGTAGCTGAATAAGAATATAACGTCAAAATAATTGAATTTTGCAGCTTTTAATTTTTTCTCCCAATAACTTTAAGAAAAGTATTTTTTGTGTAACTGTCGACCACATAGCTGAAATAAAACTAACAAATAAACAAATTGTTTAATGTGCAAAATTTTGGTAAAATGCATACTAACCTTGTAAAAAAGGTTTTTTAATTGCAAACAAACAAATTATGTTAACAATCATTACAAAAATTAATTATATATATATGTTTTTGAAGTTGAGTGATAAGATTATGATGCCAAAATAATTGAATATTGCAATTAAATGCAAAAATTTTGCAATTAATTTTTTTTCCACAATAGCTCAGAAAAATAATTTTTGACTAACTTTAGACCATAACTACTTAGCTGAAATAATACAAAACAATTAAAAAATTTTTTAATGTACAAAACTGTCTATTATTTGATAACTGCATGAATTATACTAATCCATTAATAATTTTTTAATATGAATTATAATGAGCCTCTTTTGTGGTTTTCAGGTCCTTATTACTTACATCTATCACTCTATATAACACTTTAAACCGAATCTCACCAAATCCCTATACATTGTATTAATTAAAACTATATTTTTCCTAAAAATTAGTGTTTTTTAAATCAAAATTTGTAAAAATTGAGCTTTTGACCAAGAATTTTTATGTTAATATATAAAAACTACTTTTCTTCCTGAGGAATAACCATTTTTCAAAATTAAAACCTATTTCCTAGTGTTTACTTTATGCATCTTCAAAGTTGAAAAACATTTGACACTTAAAAAAAGATATCAATCATAGCTGACCTGTACTTTCTCTTATCTTACCAATGCCAAAGCAGGTGAAAGTTATGATAATAAGAACTTGGAATCATGTTACCTCAGCACTTATTGTTCTCTCTGTCACAGTTAAAAGACTTATTGTGTAACTTTTTTTTCCTACAACGTCCGAATTTCCAATATACAGGGACCACTGTGCATACTAGAGAGATACTCATGTCAGGTTACATGTCATACTAGAGAGATACTCATGTCAAGTTACATGCCATACAAGAGAGATACATTGTACAGGTTAAGATCTTGAAAGCGGTTTTTTTATCTCACAAAGTTTTTCTTTCCAATTCTACTGGATTTTTCTGAAATTTACTGCAAGACAATTTGTAAGGTTTACTAAGCTAAAGTATTTTAACTTCTGTGTTGTAATAAATTGTTATGTTATATGATAATAAATGGGATGATCTGGTTGGTCCAAATACCAGCAGTCATACCATCCTTGTCTAGATCCCCATAATGCATACAGCCGAAATAATCATTATTTATTTTTAGGATTTTTAAATTGTTTCTTTAAAGGAAAAACAATCACAGTAGAGTCTTGAAAATCTGAGTCCTGATTTTTTGAGCTTCCACAAAATTTGAGCCAATTTATATTTCCGCCTATTTTATCTATTTGAAAGGAAATTCAAATTATTTACTGTTAGACAATGTGCTGTCGCATTTAGACGGAGAATAACTTTGCTCTGATGATAACTTTGCTTTATTTCTACCCGCACATATTACAAGCTTAATCCAGCTGATGTAATGTAGGGTGTTCCAGGGTGTTCTGAGTCATAATAAAATTGTGGACTGTATCATTGATCCACTAGAAGAAAAAGATTTGACATTTCTTATCAAGAAACTTCTAGGTTCGGTGAAAGTCGATGATATCGACGAATGTCAATGGATGAGTAAGGATGAACGTTATTAAGTAACAATAACACGTGTTATGACTATTTAAATGGTACAAGAAACTACTGAAGGTAGTGATGGTGAAAATAAAGATGAAGTTTCGATGGAGACAGTACAAGAAAGGAAAATTAGTCTCGATGAAGAAATGACCATCTTGGAAACTGCACTATGCTATATTGAACAACAGACACCACACCAACAGATGTGCTTCTGCTCAGACGTCTATGTGACAATGAAGAAAAACGTTTTGGAAAGTAGACCCATTAGACACTTTATAACATTTTCCAAAAAATGTAGCAACCGTGATGAACAATGTATTCCAAAGGGATGTTAAATTTATGTAAGTGTTTTACTGTAATCAATACAGTTCTATAAACGTATTTTGAGTATTCTTAATTATAATAATAGGGTTCATTAGAACCTCTGTTTTTTTGTAATGTACAGGAACGTATTTCCATGTAATCCAAGTTTTCAGTAATCCGAGGGGTCTTGGTCCCACCTACTGTATATCCTAATAAACATAAACTTTCATGTCAGCAATTATTTGGTAATAAACAAATAATTTTTAAAAAGTGTTGAGTCAATTCCTACTTAGGACAACAATGAAAAATTCTATTTTAATTACTTTTTATAATTTGTTCTTATTTAAAAGTGGGATAGTACTCCCACATATGGAAGGGAATACACACATTGTATCTAAATCTAACCCCTATAGAATGTCAGTATTTAGACCCATGGGTGACAAAAAAGTTTGATATAAATATAAAAACAAATATAAAAAAAAACAACAACCTTCATGTAACTGAACTAAATATGAAATTTCATTAGGTGTTGGTAAAATATGTCATGAACATGAAATTATGCAAAATTTTGGAAATTGAGTGCAAATGCCTGTAAGGTATAGAAGTAATTGGAAGTGGTATAAGAAAGAAAGGTATGAAGCACTCCACAATAGATATCCAACCAAAGATTGAAATTACTTGTCAAAACATAGCAACCGCACATAAATAAGAAATGATCCATAAAAGAAATTATAAAATTTTAATATAAATTCTAATATCATATAAACTTTTTAAAAAATAAATAGCGTAACGATAATTATTACATTAAACAACTAAGAAAACTTACTCACTTTATTTTGCACAAATCCATATTGAAGTTTAGGGTTCATATTTAAAATAAAACTTTGGCCCATCCATTGATATGAAAACGTATTTAAAGCAGATTTTATTAGAGTTTTTTTCAACATTAAAACAGTTTCTAAAGTGAGGTATTTAAAATCATCACTTCTTTCTACATCTGAAATAATTTGGCTATTTTTCTTTGACTTATTTAATGGTATTGTATTGCTTAAGCCACTATCAGTAAAGCTATTATTTCTTTTATGGGATATGCTATGTACAGTCCTGTCTATAGATACATCTTCTTCTTTACCAAAATTTGCATCTGTTTTTCTTGTACTATGATTATTAATATATTGAACACTGCCATTAGTTTCTAAATTTATACCTTCTGCACACAATACTTCTTTTTTCTCTGTTGTTTTATCTGTCTCTATAGCACTGACTTCATCTAATTGCATTTCTTTATTTTCTGTAATATCTTCCTTCTCTTGATCGTTAACTATAATTAAAGAGCTATTTTCACTCACTAACAAATCATTAGCTGTGGTTTCATCTTCTTTAGTAAATTCATCACTGATAGACTCTTTATCCAGACTGACATCTAGCTGATGAGGTAAATTAATGGATCTGGATTTACTTCGAAGTGGATTGTCAGAGTCTTTGTTAATCTGAAGCTCTAATAGACTTGGAGATGAGATTGAAGCAATGTTACTCATGGAACTAGTACTTCGAGATCGCTTAAGACATTGGAAAGTATTTTCTTTATTTGGTCCTAATCTGTTCTTATTATTATACGTGGAAGGATCAATTGCAGTGTTGATAGATCCTAAAAGAATCCCTTCTTTGATTTTTAAGGGTGTTTCATTGAACTTCTGACTATATACTCTTGGATTCGTTCTGTTGAACTCCATTGCTTCTTTTACAGTTTCTTCATATTCTTTTAATGAATCTTCTGTGCTGTTTCTCATGTAGGCCCTTGATCGATCTAAAACAAAATGTGAGGCAAAATTATGATTTAAATTTATTAAAATGTTAAATCAGTACATGTCTACTTTAATAAAAAAAAGTTAATTTTCTCTGAATAAGTAAAATATAAAATAAAATTTAAGTCAATTTCTACTTAGGGCAACACAGAAATTTTTTTTTCTAGTTACTTTTTATTAAATAATTAAAACTAATGAAAAATAAAGTAACATAACCTATGTGTTAAAACAGCTGTTCTGCCACATAACCTATAACACAAAATTAGTTGTTTTATGAATTTATATGTTATCACTTATTTTAAGCAAAATGGGACAAAATAACTGTATTGCCTTGCCCCTTTGGTGAAAGTTTTTCTCCTATATAAAACTAAAATGAATTATTTAAATTTAATTAATAAACTATTTTTTTGTTTAAAACTAATAACATCAAGTGTCATCCACTACAAGTTTAAAGAAATGTATTTGAACTTGAGTGGATGAATAAAAAGTATTTTATTTAAGATTGAACATTTGAACAAGTATAGCCTATAGGGAGAGCGTGGACTAATAGAAAGAATTGAATGGATAAAATAATTTACATTTTGGAAAGATAAATTGCAAGAATGTACTTACTAAATTTGTTTATCTACAAAGTATTAAATATATAGGACTTTTGATTAATTGTGATACCAATATATATTCCTAGGTTCAACAATAAAACAATATATTAGGACAATAAAATACAGAATAGTTATTTTAAAGTTTTATTTAATGCAAAACAGATTGTAAAATTTTATATTTTATAGACAATATTTTATTTAATTTTAACATGTTTCCTTTGTGTTTATACTATAAATTTCAATAATTTCTATAGTTATTCAGCAGACAGTGAAATGGAACAGGCTGTGAGTATCGCGAGAAGTAAGCGATGAGAAAACAAAATATCTGGACAGAAAAAATTTGAAGGTAGATCATATAAGGATTATTTGTTACATCGTTTAATAGGTTTTATTACATCGACATACGCTGACTTCTCAAGACTGTAATCACAGTGCAAAAAGAAATGATGATGATGGGTCCTTCAGAAAAAGCTAGCACTGCTCTTGCGAAAATGATGAGTCACATATTGACGTAAGCGGTTTTGGAATAGACAAAACACTGCAGGGAGGAAGACAGCGCCTCCAAACTCTGATAATACCACCAGCCAAAACAACACAGTATACTGTAATAGCATAGTAAATAAGCGTCTGTATAGTTACTATAAAATAATATATTTATAAACTATTATAAACTAAAAATTAAAACTATTATAAACAAAGTGTTTGTAAACAAATAACGATTATAAAGAAAACATAAAAGATAAGAGTTCTACACAACAAAGTGTTCTTAAATATACAGTATTGAAAACATTATTTTGCAAATATTTACCGGATTGAAGCGAATCTCTTTTTACCTCTCTTTGTTTCTACCGTGTAAGGAGTCAGCATTGGAAGTTGACACTCCCTTCGTATTCTAAAGTTAATAAAACGCCCAAGCAAATGCGAGGGGATACATCTTTTATGCTAAATCGATGGAAGGTTATATCGACCTTTGATCTGATCACAGACTGACGGAAGGTGACGGATGTAAAAGTCAGCTGGTCGAAATGTCTTCAATTTAATTCCGACCCTTAGGCCTACTTTCCCCAATGCTTGGCTCGAACAGCCAACATAAAACCAAAATCTTTTAAGCAATATATTTATTTTTAATGTATGGAATATAAAGAATTAATCAATTCAAATGTAAAATAATATCTATATTTTTTAATATATGTAAGGATTAGTCTTATAACATGCAGTAAACAGGAATATCAAATATTTCCAACTAAAATTTTCCAAAAGATAATTTATTTTGTTATTTGTCTCTTATCCAGACAAATAAACAGTATTACATAAGAAATTAATACTTTAAACAATTACAACTACTCCTTAAAATTACTATTTTATGGTTTAGATGGCTAATTACTTAATGGTTCTGTTACAATGACATTAGTGTCGGATTTATTCACGAACAGTAAAAACGCAAAATAATTGTTCATGCATTTTCAATTAATAAAAATAATAAATATTAAAAATTAAAACACGTTTGTAGTAAATTACAGTTACATTTCGCCATCGCTCTCTGGAGAGGTAAAAGTGATAACTTGGTGGACAAAATAATCTTCTAATTTTAATTATAATTTATACGAGTTTAGAACATTCTTGCAAAATTGTTTAGAATTTTTTTGTTTACTCTCGATAAAGGTTCCTGATTTACAGTTCTACTGTTAAAACATAATTTAAATTGCCTACACAGCGCCTTGTTGACTACTTGAGTCTGCAATGCATATATACATGTTCGGCCACGTTTACTACCATGTTTTTTGTATAAATAATTATTTTCTAACAATGAATTATTGCAGCAAATACGTTAAAAATATCCCAATATATAAATATAATTTAAATTTATGACTTTAAACATAGACTACACTATAAAAAAAGGTATTTTTTAACTATTAACATATATTGGTAAAAGCATCAGTGTAGCGTAGCCATTCATTGTGAGCGTTTGGGATTACGTCGCTACTATGACCCAAGTTGCATCTCTATAACTAGCATGTAGTAGTGCTGGCTATTGGTTTATGCAATAACCAAACTATAATTCGGGTTTTAATATTTGTTCTTAGGGTTTGATTGCAGTAATATTAAGTGTAAAAATTTATTTAAAGTTTGGTTAGCTATATTTTTCACAAACTTGAACCCTCCAACATCTGACATTCAAGCTGTCGGCCGGTGGCAGTGACACTACTGAAACAAACGCAGCGGTGGCCGGTCACTATTCCTACTATATTTCAGACATAAAATTGCAAAGGATACTTCAAAGGACATATTATATATTTAACTGTAATTATATTTATAGTTATGTAATTATTTTAGAGAAAAAATACATCTATATGGGGGTGAGGCGACTTGACAGTGCTTGGGTAACCGGGGCCAAAATTGAAGTGTGTTTGGTAATTTTAAAAAGTGTTTTACAACTAACGTAATTGTCACATTGTTACAAAGAGATTTAGGCGATGAGCCATTTCCAGGGGAGGTTCTGGGAAGGTTTTGATGTTTTCGTGCCTCCGCGAATGTTACTTTAATATTATATACACAGAACAAATACAATTTAAACTTGACCTGTGAGTCAGGATAGTGAAAAATACAAGTACTCTCAATAAATGTGTTCCTTAGATCAAACGTGTTTCAGTGACCAGGTCATTATCATATGATTAACTAGTATTAAACCTAAAATTCAGTAAATTATAAGGAGTTGAACAAGTAAGTTATAGGCCATAATGCACTACCAACATGAAGAAATTAGGTTTGCTATTACACTACTTCTAGCCTTGATGTAGTGCTTTCACCTGTCGTGTTTGGAAAGGCAGGTTAGGTGATTACAACACAATACAGAAAGGGGTTGCGTGTTGTATGACAGGTCCAGCCCTCAGGAGGCTATTGTTTTGCTAGTCAGCCCCTCTTTGGGCCGATTTATCAATTGCCTGCTAAAACAACACACAAACATTGTCCGCACTATGCTAGTCGTCAAGTCGAGTGGGGAGTGATTTAATCGAGCGGTGAGTTATTTAATCAATTTTGTCGAGCTATAATTTCGTCCAGCGGTGAGTAACTTCGTCGAACTGAGAGTAATTTCATTCAGCAGCGAGTACATTGGTCGTTCTGTGAGTAATTTAGTCAAACGGTGAGTAATTTCATCGAACTTGAATAATTTAGTCAAACTTTGAGTAATTTCGTCGAGCTGTGAGTATTAAAGTTGAGTGGAGAGGTATTACTTCTAGGGGTGAGTAATTTAGTCGAGCTGTGAGTCTTTTCGTCCAGCGGTGAGTAGCTTCGTCGAACTAAGAGTAATTTCATCCAGCAGTGATTACATTCGTCGTGCAGTGAGTAATTTATTCAGTTGGCGAGTAGTTTCATTGAGCGTAATTTATTCAAGCGGTGAGTAATTTAATCCAGTTGTGAGTAAATTCGAGCTGTGAATATTAAGTCATTTAGTCAAGGGGTGAGTAATTTAGTCGAGCCTAATAATAATAGGCCCCGATTATAATATATTAGAGTTTAAAATATATTAAACATACCGGTATATGAGACCGGTTTTTCAAAAAAATCAACTGAACTCTTGATATTTTCGCTCTAAATGACACATAAATGGAAAACAAAAAATTAAATGCGTTGTGAATTACTCACATTGCAAAAAAATTAATAAAAACAAAACAAATGAGCACCTTAAAATGCTATTACTAAACACAGTGGTAGAATCCTGATTTGAAGTCAGTAGAGACGTGTTTGGCTCCAGAAGTAACCAAGACGGGAAGTCAAAGGATGGTCTTCTTGGATCAATCGGCTTCTCATCTCAGTGAGGTTTTGTCTGTTGCAAGATCTCTGGAACAGTGACAGTACTTGAAGAGGACTTATGTTTCTTGGATATTCCACTTACAGCGCCCCTAACTAGGGTATAAGGTCGAAAGAACTTGTGTTATGGTTCAAGTCCGCCGTGGAAATAAAAAGGATGAAGTTTGTTGTATTGCATGGATACTTTGAAGAAACCTCCAGGTGAGGGGAGAGGGGAAGATACGAGGAGGGCCTGGAAGTTGGTTTGGTGTACGACATGCTGGGGGTGAGGGGAGAAGCGAGAAGGATACGAGTAGGCGGGAACAACCTGAAGGTCCAAACGACGTGCTGAAGGGGCAGGAAGATGAGAGGAAGATACGGATAGGTGGAAGCAACCTGGAGGTCCAAAGGTGAACAACGTACTGGATGTGAGCGAAGGGGATACGGGTAAGCTAAAGCAACCAGGAGATCTGAAGGTAAACAGAGGTTCGAAGGTGAACGACGTGTTAGATGTGAGAGGAGAGGAGAAGAGAATAGGGGTAGGCGGGAGCAACCAGGGGGTCCCAAGATGAACGGAGTGCTAGGGGAAGGGGAGAGAGGAAGAGAATATGGGTAGGGAGCAAGCAGGAGGTCCGAAAATGAATTGCATCCTATGTGTGAGGGGAGAGTGGAAAAAGACAGAAGTAGGCGGGAGAAACGTAGAGGTCCGAAGGTTAATGACGTACTGGATGTGAGGGGTGAGTGAAAGAGGATATGTTTAGGCTGGAGCAACCAGGAGGTCTGATGGTGATCGGAGTGCTAGTGTTGAGAGGAAAGGGGAAGAAGTTAGGGTAGACGGGAGCATCCTGGTGGTCCAAAAGTGAACGGAGTACTGTGGTTAAGGGGAGGGACAAAGAGGATACGGGTAGATGGGAGCAACGTGGAATTCCGGATGTGAATTCCGTGCTGTCGGTTAGGGAACATAGGAGGAAGATAAGGGTAAGCGAGAGCTTCTTGGAGGTGCGAAGTTGAATAAAGTACTGGATGTGAAGCGTGAGGGAAAGAGGATATGTTTAGGCTGGAGCAACCAGGAGGTCTGATGGTGAACACCGTGCTGGGGCTGAGGGGAGATAGGAATGGGATATGGGTAGGCGGGAGTACCTAAGAAGTTCGAAGGTGAATGGAGTGCTGTGGTCAAGGGGATAGAGGTAGGCAAGAGCAAACAGGAGGTCCGAAGGTGAATGGTGTCCTGGGTGAGATGGGAGAGAGGAAGAGGATACGGGTATACGAGAGCAGCCTGGAAGTTCGAAGGGGAACAACGTACTGGATGTGAGTAGAGAGGGGAAGATGATACGGGTAGGCAGAAGCAACAGAGAGGTCCGAAGGTGAACAGAGTGTTGGTGTTGAGGGGAGAGAGGAAGAGGGTAGGTGGGATTAGTGTGAAATTCCAGAGGTGAACGCTGTACTGTGGGTTAGGGGAAAGAGGAAGAGGATAAGGGTAAGCGGAAGCTTACTGGAGGTGCGAATGTGAACGGAGTGCTGTGGGTGAGGGGGAAACGAAGAGGATAAGGGTAGGCGAGAGCAGCATAGAGGGGCGAAGGTGAATGGAGTGCTGTGGGTGAGGCGGAAACGAAGAGGATAAGGGTAGGCGAGAGCAGCATAGAGGTGCGAAGGTGAATGGAGTGCTGTGGGTGAGGCGGAAACGAAGAGGATAAGGGTAGGCGAGAGCAGCATAGAGGTGCGAAGGTGAATGGAGTGCTGTGGGTGAGGGGGAAACGAAGAGGATAAGGGTAGGCGAGAGCAGCATAGAGGTGCGAAGGTGAATGGAGTGCTGTGGGTGAGGCGGAAACGAAGAGGATAAGGGTAGGCGAGAGCAGCATAGAGGGGCGAAGGTGAACGGAGTGCTGTGGATGAGGGGAGAACGAAGAGGATAAGGGTATGCGGAACAGCATGGAGCTCCGAAGGTGAACAGCGTGCTGGAGTGAGGACCTAACAGGTTATACCGGAGCAAGGATGATGAGCTGTGTGAGCGTACATCGGGTATGAGTAGGGAGTGGCTGAGGTAAATTTTATACAACTTGAGAGAGAATCGTAACAATACATAGGTCAAAATAAAGACTGAACCTCGTGTTATTTCTTATGCATATTATTCTACGAATGGTTTCAAATTATCACTAAACTGCAAATAAAATTAAAATTTATTTTGTAACGCCAGTTAGTGTAAAAGAAACTCAACAGTTAAGATGAAAAAATGCATTCAACACTAGGCGAATAATATAGATCAAGCGAGTATCTTTGAATGCTAGGCGTGAACTCAAAAGAGACAGTACGAACACAAAGGAATGTGTATATAAATTAAAGTTACTTGTTAAATATTACTGACACTAATAGAACTTTTTTTGCAATACATTTACGAACAACTGTGACAAAATACAATACATTGTAAAGTTGTGTGTGAAGAAGTAAAGGGTTAAGCCAAATATCCCAAACACTTGGATTACAGCGATACGTAATTGGCCATCCTTCCATGTTTGAATGCACAGCGTACAGAGATTACTTAATAATGCACATCGAATTATTGTATGCTGTATTGCAAACAGTTCATCAAGAATTTACTGTCGAAATACAACCGTTTTTCTCTTATTGGAGCATTGATCGAAACTTATTTTTTCCTTATGTTTGTGATCAATAATTCTTGGTAATGAGTGCCTTATGGCCTTTGATGCTTTCACCCCTCCTCATCTACAATCACGAACTGTACTACAGTATGTAAAAGCTTCCGTGGCCTTTATGAAAGGTCAAAGTAAACACGAAATCGCCGCAGAGTTATCCAAATAACTTTGGTGCAACATGAATAGACTGCTCGTCGATAATGTCAGTAAGTAGCAGTGCATGATAGGTGGATGGCTTTTTTTCTAGTTAAATATATATTAACCAATGCACATTTGCAATAAAATTTATAAAATTATCGGCTCCAGATCTTCGTATATGTAATCTATCGGCATTATCGAGAGCTTCGTACACCGTCATCAGCTAAACCAAGAGTGAGAAATCGCTGGCCCGAGAGACTCACGTTATAGTAGTGCTTATATACAATCCCCAAGTGTTAACTGATAGACCCCCTAATCATTTTTAAGGACACGTTATCAATGGGTTAGTTAGTGCTTGTCATAAGAGCATAAACAATTCCTAGGATATAGACTAAGCTCTCTGGTCCACCTTCTACAAACTAAACGCCTTGGTAGACCTTCTACTAACTAAACACCCTGCTAAACCTTCTACCAACTAAACGCCCTGCTAGACCTACCAACTAAACCCCCTGCTAAACCTTCTACCAACTAAACACCCTAGTAAACCTTCTATTGACTAAACGCCCTGATAGGCCTTCTACCAACTAAATTCCCTACTAGACCTTCTACAACTAAACACCCTGGTAAACCTTCTACCAACTAAACACCCTGGTAAACCTTCTACGAACTAAACGCCCTGCTAGACCATCTATCAACTAAACGCCCTAGTAAACCTTCTATTGACTAAACGCCCTGATAGGCCTTCTACCAACTAAATTCCCTACTAGACCTTCTACAACTAAACACCCTGGTAAACCTTCTACCAACTAAACACCCTGGTAAACCTTCTACGAACTAAACGCCCTGCTAGACCATCTATCAACTAAACGCCCTGGTAGACCTTCTACCAACTAAACGCCCTGGTAGATCTTCTACCGACTAAACGCCCTGCTAGACCATCTATCAACTAAACGCCCTGCTAGACCATCTATCAACTAAACACCCTGCTAGACCTTCTACGAACTAAACGCCCTGATAGACCTTCTACCAACTAAATTCCCTGTTAGATCTTCTACCGACTAAACGCCCTGCTAGACCATCTATCAACTAAACGCCCTGGTAGACCTTCTACCAACTAAACGCCCTGGTAGATCTTCTACCGACTAAACGCCCTGCTAGACCATCTATCAACTAAACGCCCTGCTAGACCATCTATCAACTAAACGCCCTGATATACCTTCTACCAACTAAAAGCCCTGATAGACCTTTTACCAACTAAATTCCCTGTTAGATCTTCTACCGACTAAACGCCCTGCTAGACCATCTATCAACTAAACGCCCTGCTAGACCATCTATCAACTAAACGCCCTGATAGACCTTCTACCAACTAAAAGCCCTGATAGACCTTCTACCAACTAAACGCCCTGGTAGATCTTCTACCGACTAAACGCCCTGCTAGACCATCTATCAACTAAACGCCCTGCTAGACCATCTATCAACTAAACGCCCTGATAGACCTTCTACCACCTAAAAGCCCTGATAGACCTTCTACCAACTAAATTCCCTGTTAGATCTTCTACCGACTAAACGCCCTGCTAGACCATCTACCAACTAAACGCCCTGATAGACCTTCTACCAACTAAATTCCCTGTTAGATCTTCTACCGACTAAACGCCCTGCTAGACCATCTATCAACTAAACGCCCTGGTAGACCTTCTACCAACTAAAAGCCCTGGTAGATCTTCTACTAGCTAAACACTTTGTACATCTTCTACCAACCAAGCTTCCTACAAGACCTTATTTAAACGGTTGCTAACCTGTAAGACTGCAATGTGTAAACATTTACCCAATAATAATAAATACACAAAAACCTCTTAACCACAAACTTTCTTTAATTTACCCTAATGTACATTTCAGTTACAAAGTAACCATCCTCAGAGGGATAACATACAAAGACAGTCTTTGTATGTTATCCCTCTGAGGATGGTTACTTTGTAACTGAAATGTACATTAGGGTAAATTAAAGGAAGTTTGTGGTTAAGAGGTTTTTGTGTATTTATTATTAAATTCAACCACAGTATATTCCTAGTAAATATTAATTTACCCAATACTTATGATGACCGTTTTTCTTAAATCTTTACTTCTTTATAGTGCTTTTAGCTACAGTTTTTTATAGCTATAAAATATTATAGCTAACAGTTGCTTTATTGTAAGTAGAAAGTTTTCCTTAAGTAGTTTGCCCTTTAATTAGTTACTTACAACACTTATAATATTACTTACAGCGGTATAACAGTTGCAACTTACAGTGTGGCCTGGATTATCTGAACTAACGTGGACTAAGGTACTACGGACAATGGAAAACTCGGAACCCACGGATTCTGTCGAAAATCGAAAGAGAAAGGTAGTATACTGATGAAATGAACGAAAAGGTTGTCAAATATGTGAAAAAACGCATCTATGTATATCAGATTTAAAAAATAAGTTCAAAACAAAACTACAAAATGAAAAATACGTACAACAGTACATTTTGTCCATAGCCCTTCGTTCACGCATCGACGGAGCAGTGGAAGGTCTGTTGAAGCTCCACAGACTGTTGCTTCAAGGACTCGATGAACTTTTCTATCGCTGCACTCTATATATTGGCAAATTTGAAAACGTATATTTACCTCGTTGCTATAAGAGCATATCGAGTGTATAAATATACAAACGTATATAATCATGAGCATGCTAAATACTTATATACGTATTGTATATTTTTCTCGACTATTACGGTTAATCCGGAATACAGTTTGTTGAGACCCGGATAATCGAGATTCTACTGCATACGATTTTTTTTATAATACTTTTATTTCAGTTGTTCCTGTCAAAGATTTGTCTAAGGTTAGAGGAAGCTTGAGTGCTTGACTAAAAATGGAAGTGGATTTATATTTGGAAGGGCATAGTTAAGTAGTATCCGCATCTGAAACAAAATACTTGGAATACTTAGCGTCGAAGATGACGTCACTGCTGTTGACGCGTTGTTACAGGCGACGCAATCACCTGCTTCTGATATCTTGTTCTACATTTATAAATTTAAAAAAATACCACCCTTATTTTCATAGCATTTGAGAACGAACCGCTTCTTCCATTTCTTTGCAAAGCAAAGTAAGTTGTTGCAAAGCAAAGTAAGTTAAAGTGAAACATTGTATGCTAAATGGTTAATGTGTGGTAAATCGTGGTAGATATTTGCCACGAAATGTAGGCTTCGTATTTTAATTTTTAAGTGAATGTTTTGGTTGGGTACGAATGTATTTTTGCACGGAAGAAAAATCATCTCCCCCGTCATGTCACGCACTCTCTTCATATTTTTAGCTTAAATTAAATGATAACATATGATTTCATATAACAGCTAATATTATGTTATCATAATAATGTAACAAACCCCCAAGTGTAAAAAACAGCTGTTTTACATCATATCCTATAACACAAAATCAGCTGTTGCAAGAAATCATATGTTATTCATGTTAAGCCGTATGGGACGAACTAACTATATTGCATACCTTGCCCCTTTTCTGAAAAGTTTTTCTCACATGTAAAACTAAAATTAAATCATTATTAAATTTAATTAATAAATTAATATTTTAAAAACCAGTATCAACGAGTGTCATCCACTACAAGTTTAAGAAAAATCATTTTAAACTTGAATGTATGAATAAAAGGTATTTTATTAACGATTGAAAATTTGAAAAAGATTTATATAAGGAGAGTGTAAACTAATAAAAGACATTGAAAAAAATAATAAAATCAGGTTACATTCTATGTGGTTTGTGTTTTATGGATTTTTTATAGAGCATTAGAATATTCACAAACACTGAACTATTCAATAGTTTCTAAGGTCATGCTATTCTTAATGACTTGATTTTATTTTATAAATGGAATTATTTTACGTTACATTTTTCTGGAGAGCCCCACGATGGCCACGGTTATGTAGGGATAAAATTTAATTTCTTACAGAGTCTGTAGAGAGGTTTAAGGCAATGTGATAAAAACGAAAAGAGAAAGAAATATTTTATTCATGAACGATTTAATCAAGTAACCAGGGCATTTCCTGTGATAACCTTCACTATGCAATCAATACTCTTACAGCCTAAGGTAGGACAACAAAGGTGTTTCTGAAATTGCACTCCCAGAGCCATCGATCAGCGGTGGGAATTATAGTGGACGACTTCAAGAAATTTTATAAAATTTTACTTCCAAGTAATGAAATGTAATTAACACTGTCTTTCTTTAGAGCGTATATCGAACTGCGGAGAAAATAATTATATGCGATATAGCAATGATTTATATAACTTGAATTAACAAAACACAGCACAACTTGAAGTTAAACAAAAATTTTATTATTATTAAAATTTTATTATGTTGTTCTTTCAAATATGTTATAGCTAGACTTAGTTTTGGTAAATTAGAGTGCACTAACCACGTCTGGACTGCGACACTGGGAGACAACTCTGCGATAACAACAAGCCATGAAGTGGCTAAATTAGAGTGCACTAACCACGTCTGGACTGCGGCACTGGGAGACAAGCCTGCGATAACAACAAGCCATGAAGTGGCTAAATTAGAGTGCACTAACCACGTCTGGACTGCGACACTGGGAGACAAGCCTGCGATAACAACAAGCCATGAAGTGGCTAAATTAGAGTGCACTAACCACGTCTGGACTGCGGCACTGGGAGACAACCCTGCGATAACAACAAGCCATGAAGCGGCTAAATTAGAGTGCACTAACCACGTCTGGACTGCGACACTGGGAGACAAGCCTGCGATAACAACAAGCCATGAAGTGGCTAAATTAGAGTGCACTAACCACGTCTGGACTGCGGCACTGGGAGACAAGCCTGCGATAACAACAAGCCATGAAGTGGCTAAATTAGAGTGCACTAACCACGTCTGGACTGCGGCACTGGGAGACAACCCTGCGATAACAACAAGCCATGAAGCGGCTAAATTAGAGTGCACTAACCACGTCTGGACTGCGACACTGGGAGACAAGCCTGCGATAACAACAAGCCATGAAGTGGCTAAATTAGAGTGCACTAACCACGTCTGGACTGCGACACTGGGAGACAACCCTGCGATAACAACAAGCCATGAAGTGGCTAAATTAGAGTGCACTAACCACGTCTGGACTGCGACACTGGGAGACAACCCTGCGATAACAACAAGCCATGAAGTGGCTAAATTAGAGTGCACTAACCACGTCTGGACTGCGGCACTGGGAGACAAGCCTGCGATAACAACAAGCCATGAAGTGGCTAAATTAGAGTGCACTAACCACGTCTGGACTGCGACACTGGGAGACAACCCTGCGATAACAACAAGCCATGAAGTGGCTAAATTAGAGTGCACTAACCACGTCTGGACTGCGGCACTGGGAGACAACCCTGCGATAACAACAAGCCATGAAGTGGCTAAATTAGAGTGCACTAACCACGTCTGGACTGCGGCACTGGGAGACAAGCCTGCGATAACAACAAGCCATGAAGTGGCTAAATTAGAGTGCACTAACCACGTCTGGTCTGCGACACTGGGAGACAACCCTGCGATAACAACAAGCCATGAAGTGGCTAAATTAGAGTGCACTAACCACGTCTGGACTGCGGCACTGGGAGACAACCCTGCGATAACAACAAGCCATGAAGTGGCTAAATTAGAGTGCACTAACCACGTCTGGTCTGCGGCACTGGGAGACAACCCTGCGATAACAACAAGCCATGAAGTGGCTAAATTAGAGTGCACTAACCACGTCTGGTCTGCGACACTGGGAGACAACCCTGCGATAACAACAAGCCATGAAGTGGCTAAATTAGAGTGCACTAACCACGTCTGGACTGCGACACTGGGAGACAAGCCTGCGATAACAACAAGCCATGAAGTGGCTAAATTAGAGTGCACTAACCACGTCTGGACTGCGGCACTGGGAGACAACCCTGCGATAACAACAAGCCATGAAGTGGCTAAATTAGAGTGCACTAACCACGTCTGGACTGCGACACTGGGAGACAACCCTGCGATAACAACAAGCCATGAAGTGGCTAAATTAGAGTGCACTAACCACGTCTGGACTGCGACACTGGGAGACAACCCTGCGATAACAACAAGCCATGAAGTGGCTAAATTAGAGTGCACTAACCACGTCTGGACTGCGGCACTGGGAGACAACCCTGCGATAACAACAAGCCATGAAGTGGCTAAATTAGAGTGCACTAACCACGACTGGACTGCGACACTGGGAGACAAGCCTGCGATAACAACAAGCCATGAAGTGGCTAAATTAGAGTGCACTAACCACGTCTGGACTGCGGCACTGGGAGACAACCCTGCGATAACAACAAGCCATGAAGTGGCTAAATTAGAGTGCACTAACCACGTCTGGTCTGCGACACTGGGAGACAACCCTGCGATAACAACAAGCCATGAAGTGGCTAAATTAGAGTGCACTAACCACGTCTGGACTGCGACACTGGGAGACAACCCTGCGATAACAACAAGCCATGAAGTGGCTAAATTAGAGTGCACTAACCACGTCTGGACTGCGACACTGGGAGACAACCCTGCGATAACAACAAGCCATGAAGTGGCTAAATTAGAGTGCACTAACCACGTCTGGACTGCGACACTGGGAGACAAGCCTGCGATAACAACAAGCCATGAAGTGGCTAAATTAGAGTGCACTAACCACGTCTGGACTGCGACACTGGGAGACAACCCTGCGATAACAACAAGCCATGAAGTGGCTAAATTAGAGTGCACTAACCACGTCTGGACTGCGACACTGGGAGACAAGCCTGCGATAACAACAAGCCATGAAGTGGCCAACTTGAAGCAGAGTAACAGCGCGGAGGTCGTGATTAGCATTAGGCCTACAATTCCTTCTCTTCCTTAGGCCTTAACTTCAAGAGCATTATAGACACTTTGGAGTAGCATATTTTTAGGCGATAACATGTTACAAGATTTTTTTTGTTCTAAAGTGGACATCATTGTAATTTATGATGTTTCAAGTTGGAACATGTTAGAGTATTTTAATGTTATAATACAGACAAGTATTATCGTTTCTACGGTGTTTTATGGTAGCAAAAATTATTGAAACTTTATAAATTTTATAGTGGAAAAAATCACCATTTATTACTTTAAGGTAACCTTTATTGTCCCGTTTAGTGTTTTAGGATAAACTTTGTCGTTTTTATTTTTTTTTTTGATGTGTAACTTCCGTCCTTATTGTTATGCTGATGTGACGTTTTGGGACTCTTATGGCAGAATTAATTGTAGTCTCTTTGGGAGAATTTTTGGTGAAAAAGCATTATCACCATTTATGTTGTTTTAAGGTTAACACTATAGTCCTCTTTAGTGTTTTAGGATAAACTATGTCGTCTATTTTTTTTTTTTTTTTTTTTTTTTGATTTGTCACTTCCGCCCTTTATTGTTATGTTGATGTGACGTTTTGGGACTTTTATAGTATAAATAATGGTTGTCTCTTTAGAACATTTTTGGTGATGAATATTATCACCATGTTGTTACATAATTGTCCTACTTAGCGTTTTAGGATGAACTTTATACTACTAAAGAAATAAAACTGCATAAACCACAAAAACTTTTATTTAGGTCCTGATGTATATTTCGATTGCAAAGCAATCATCTTCAGAGGAATTTATTACACGTCTTCTTGTAGTAAAAATCTGAAAGAATTTTATAGTAATTTTCTCTTCCTTTTCAATCGAAATGTACACTAGGACATAAGTAAAGCGTTGTTTGTGGTTTAAAGGCATTATTTATTTACAACAAAAATTACACCACCGTTGCTCCAAGTTATTGTTGATCATTGTAGCCTTTTATTGTAATTTTGATGTGCGACCTTTTGGGACTTTTGTAGCAATAATAATTATTACCTCTTTGAAAGTCTTATGATGAAGAACATAGTCACCATTTATGTTGTTGGCGAACATTAAGTCCGTCTTGGTAATTTAATTTGAAGCATTTTCGTAAATTAGTGTATAAATGTATAATAACGTATAATACGTGTTTTCATTTAGGTTTTCAGTTGTTTAACAGTCCTAGGGTTGCCACTTAAAAAAAAACTCCCAAGCTGAGCCATTGCAATGGTGTAACGTTATGACATTGTATTCAGAAGTCGGAACGTCTCCTAAATACTTTCAACCACATATTTATAACGCTGACCGAAATGTGTCAGTTCCGTCGCAGTCTCTAACTTTCTATTCACGGCAGTTACTGAAAATACTATTTTTTGCTTTATTCCGTGACAAGCCTCCATTGCGTGACTAACGACATAGGCAATATATATAAATTATGCGCTTTGTATTCCTACCCAGTGTAATTATCGCTAAGCCATAATGTACATTGCTGTAAACTTTACTAAATTCATTTTTTCTAAAACCGCAGATGGTAAATTACTATATATTTACTGCCTATAACTAGCTTTCCTTTTATTCAATTCCTTCTATTAGTTCACACTCTCCCTATATATATATATATATATATATATATATATATATATATATATATATATCGTCTTCAATTTTGGAATAGTTTATTAAATTCGTTTTATTTTATTCAATCACTCAAGTTCAAATAAATTTTATTAAACTGGTAGAGGTGACAAGATGTTAATACAGTTTCTTTCAAATATTAATTCATTATAATGAAACTTCAATATAATAAATTAATTTCAGTTTCATATGGGAGAAAAACTTTCTACTAAAGGGTCAAGGTATGTAATATAGTTGTTTCTACCCATTTGGCTTAAAATGAATGATAACATATGATTTCATAAAACAGCTGATTTTATGTTGTAGGTTGTGTGGTAGAACAGCTGTTTCAACGCATAGGTTATGTTACTTTATTCATATAACTGTAATTACTTAATAAAAAGTAACTAAAGTAAATTTTTTTTGCTGACGTAAGACAGAATTGACTTTTTTTTTAATTTGTTTATGTTACGTTTTTATATTTGTAACACAAGATTTTAGATATGAATTAATTTTCTGTAGTAATTATCTTCAACTTGTATATTTATTTGAATTAACCAAGAATAATGTATATATTTATAGGCGTGGGTTCAGCTTGCAGCAAGTTGTAGAGAGGTCAGGTTTGTGTGTATGTTACTGTAATAGCTAGTATATTACTGTATAGGTTTACTCTGCTTGAGTTGGTAAATATAAGCATAAATAGGAGATGGAGATTTCGGGCTTTTACCATTAGATTTCGAGAGATGCTAGGTTTTATCAATAATGGTGTGTAAATAATTTTGGTAATAAAACAATGAGTATTTCGTAATAACCTTTCTTGTTAGAAGTAAGCGCGTCTGTTGAGGCATGATTCCGATGGTAACCGCAGACGGCAAACTGTAGCGACAGATCGGAAGTGACACCTCCCCATGGTTTGGCTGATTGCCTATGATATGAATTCTGAGCGAACCGTCACGGCCGCCTTCAGTCGCAACTTGCAGCGACCGCAGACCGCACTACCGGCCAAGAACCAGTAATGTCGTTGATTCTAAAGAATTTTCAAGTGTTTTAAAAATGAGTTTTTTCTGAATCTGAAGAAGAGAAATTAATAAATATTGTAGCAAAACATACAATTTTTTACAACCCAAGACATGCTGATTTACCGTCACGAAGAAGATTGAGTAAACAAGTAGTTAATATCAGGTAATAAGCTACATTTGGGGCTACAGCCGTAGATGTGTAAAACGCTCTAAATACTTGACTTAATAGCCCAAAATCGTTTTCTGTTACTCAAAGACCTCTGCCCAATCTGTAATTATAAATTGGTTTCCCTCTTTCTAATCTTCTCTCCTTTCTAATATAGCTCCATCATATAACAGCTCAGTGCAAACGTATCTTTTCCAATCAGAAAATTTGGTATCATTGTATGTGTACCTGGCAAACCTTTTGGTGGTGGGATATTAAATCTCTTATTTCTTAATTTCGGTTCAATCATAGAATTGTAAATTATACCGTTTTATGCACTGATATGGAGATTCGAATGTACCAACATTACTACAGGAACTCCAGAAAATGAGGAAGATGCTGATCTATTAAGCACTGAGTAGAAATTTCCTGTAACAGGACATTGATTGTGACCCAAAGATCTCAAAGAACATTAAGGCGCCGAAAAGGAAATAAAGAAGATGACCTGATAAATAATTGAAGAGAAAGATACAAAAACAAGCGCATATTACTGCAAAAGCTGGACGACGATGTACATTTGTTTAGCCACCATATTGCTGAAGTTTTACGAAACTTGCCTCCTCCAGAAAAAGCAGACTTACAGAGACATTTAAATCTAGTGCTATTCGACTACGAAACAAGCAATATAAAAAGTTTTTTTTTAAGACAATTCCTACAGAGGTCAACAAAGAAAAGTTTTATTTTAGTTAATTTCTAATTATAATTAATACAAATATGTATATACATATGACAGAATCATAATATTTAGTGGCAAAATAGAAAGCGAATTTCCATACAATTATTTATTTTCCTCTCTATACAGTACACGGTATTGGACTTATTTTTGTTTCTTACTATTTATTTGCTTTCTCCATTTTAGTTTCTAATTTATGAAGCTGATGGTGGCCTATAATTTTTCATTCCATCAATCTCTTGTAATGCTTCATTATTGGATCATTCTTTATAATTTCATAGTTGTAATTAATTTCCAACAATAGGAAAGTTGGTTCAGTGCCGAAGTGCTGGATCTCATAGATGTAGTCATTCAGTTCGAAACTGACCAAGATATAAACTTTGAAACTTAATTGATAAATAATTATTTGAAAAAACTGTATTAGCATCAATTGTTTTCCACTACATGCTAAAAAGAATGTATTTGAACGTGATTGGGTGAATAAAAACGTATTATATATATATATATATATATATATATATATATATATATATATATATATATATATATACATGAAGAGAGTGTGAGCTAATTAATAAAAGGAACAGAATGAAAGTTATCAAGTAATGTTTATATTTCTTTTTACTTAATTAAAATTAACTAATTAAATCTAACGATGAGTATGCTAGTAACATAATGGCTAAACATTTCTGTAAAATTTCAACAAAGGCAAATTAATTGTTAGAATGTTGCTAAGCAAAGATGTGGAAAATTTTCAAAAAAGACAACAGTCGTGTTCATTCCAGTGCAGACGTTCTATTCTATGATAATAATCTTCACTAAATAAATACCTAAGCTATCTGAACATGTGATCTAGTTTGGTGTAATATTATGAGATTGCGCAGTATATTGAAAAGGATACAAATATTCTAAGGCTAATGAAATAAATAACTTTCCCAAATAATAAATAACATATAAAATATACCCAAAATAAAAAAAAATATGTAGGTTATATAAAATGAGGTCAAGTCAAACAAGAAATATTTCAAATATTTAAAACCGACATATTAAATAGAAAGGAATTTTAAAATCTCATCAACGAAATAGATGATTCTTGTGGAAGATAAGAAAAATTGGACTGAAGATAGAAAAGTACGTCACTCTAAGAGAATGAAGGAAGAGAAAGAAAGAGGACAAAATAGTATATTGCGTTATTCTAAGAGCAGCTAAAGAAGAGCACATGTTACTAGAAATTACCTTTCTGAACAAGATAAGTACCATAATTTTTAATATGTAGATAAATGATTAGTAGCCTATAGATTTTATATCGTAAGGAAAATCACGTGGTAGCCTAATCTTCTTGTTAATACTACAAAAATTAAGTTTCGAAATGTAATCTTTTAAAGAGCTATACGTTGATTGGGTAGATTCAATCCCTAATTACGTCAGGTTTCACGAGAGATTTGAATATAGCCTAACAATTAAAACAAAAGAAAAAGTGTAAAATTATATTTGTTTAATTCTGGAAAATTGATTAATTATGTAGGATGGGTTTATAAGATGTCCTGCTTGTGAAGAGGAATATTGTGACCCTCCAACAGAATAATGGATCCAGTGCTGTAAATGCCAAGAGTGGTGGCATGAGCAATGTTCCAGTTAATGGAACATTTAATTTCCAAAGAAAATGGCATTTTTATTTGTGACTATGGTTAGCTGCACAACTAAACACTTCAACATTACGTTACAATGCATTACGCTTAGTTTGATACTTTGTAAGATGTGACAACGCAGTTATCTTTGTTAATCCGTGTAACAAATTAATAGGATAAAATATGTTAAACCTTTTTCAGTGTTGTCATCTTGCCCCAAGTCCAAAGTCATCTTGCCCCAGTACTGGGGCAAGAGAATTTGTTAAGGTTATGAAAAATATAAAATTCTCCTTAATTTTTGTATTTAAAAAATGAAAAGTAATAAATTTAATAACACAAAGGATTGCTCTAACAGTTAACGTTCAATTAATTTTACTATCCTTAAAAATAAATGAATAATTAACAAAAATTGTTAATATAGTCATCTTGCCCTGGTCTCCCCTACATGGTAATGAATTAGTGATTCAATATCTGTTATTCTCCAATTATTAGTGTTTGTAAATTGACTATAAATTCCATAAAATAAAAAACTGTTTTTGCTTTCCATAATAAGATAGTAAACAATATTTTTTTCTTATCTTAATAAGTAAATTAACTCGATACATTCTTCTTGTGCGGAGCTAGGCTAGTAACCTTATCTTGTTTAAGCAATGTCTGTAAGGCTTGGACATCTTGTCTGGACTTATCCTGACCCGGTTTTACTTAGTTAGACCTCGGCAAGGCTTGGCCTATAGCTTTGGCTAGGACTTACATTAAGGCTGGGTCGTCATCATGGTAAGGTCGAGGTATCTCGGACTAATACGGCCGGTGCATAGACGTGCCATCCTGGGCTGCTGGGACTTGTGACGGCTTGACCTATAGCTTGGCTGGGACTTATTAGGCCTGGTAGTCATGATATGGACTCGGATGTCCTGGCCTTCTCAGGCCGAGACGGATGCGGCTTTATTATGGCTTCCGGACCTAGTACGGCTTGGCCTATAGTTTGGTTGGGACTTCACTTATTAAGGCTTGACAGTCTAGTGTGACACCCTATGTATTGGACTTAATAGACTGGGGTCTTCGGACTTACCACAGCTTCCAGGCCTTGTAGGGCTTGGCCTATAGCTAGGCTGGGACTTGAACGCGGCTTAACTTTGAAGACCGGGAATTGATAAACTTGGCCTATTGATGGCTGGGACCTTTGGGCCTTGTGCATTCATAGATACGTTTTACTAGACCCTAGTTACGTCAAATTATGATTGACCTAATTTATTTATTTATAATATTGATCGAATTACAAGAACTCAAATGTTATGTATAATTCTATAATATGCAAACCTCTCCAAATATAATTCACTTTAGTTTCACCTATTAATTTTTTTTTAAATTACTGCAAATCTTTGGTTTTATTTCTTTCTAAAATGTTATAATATGGTCTTATTTTTAATAAATTTGGTTCAGTATTATAACTTACGATATAAACATGTTTCAACTAAACCAAGATATTTCAATATAAATAATAAGAAAGTTGAAGTTGCTTGATGTAATCATCTTGGATTCACTGATTAAACTAATTTTAAAAATAATTTTAAAAAATTCACCAAATTAAGTATTTTTAAAATTAGTATAAATAATATGTTTATGCATCAAAAATTATTTTGCCACAAAATAGTTCTTTAAAATATATTAGTGACTATATAACGTTTTAATTTGGTAAATTCTGTTTTTTAGAAGAAGAAAACCAATTTTTTGAGATACATATTTGGAGAAAATGACGTGGATTTATTTACAAAGAAGACACAAAATTACATGGAAGGAATGGAGAAAGAATACTGCTAAACCTTATAAGGAAGATGAAATACAACTGGATCTTACATGGGATGAAAAAAGAGAACTATTTTTCAAGAAGGTACAATTTTGAAAAAGAAGATGAAAGCCTGAAGGAAATCGTAGAAGGAGAAAATTGTACGAATTAGGGGAACGAGCCGGAGGCAAATCCAAAAGAAATATATACCTGTTAATTGTCATTAAAATACTTTACATTGAGAAAATTTATTAAACTAAAGAAGTAAAAATAATGTAAATAAATGTTTAATTCAACCACATTAAGAGGTAGTTTATTTGTAGAAATTGTGAGATTAATTTCTTTATGAAATAATATAGCTTACTACACAACACAATTTGAATACTAGGTTCAGAGTTTATAAAATGATACGTACTTTAAAAGCCTTTTACAACAATTCTACATGAATATAATGACCACAGGAGAAAAAGGATGAAGGTCCAAAAAAATACAACTTTTGAGAAATAGTCAATTTAATTTTTGAAGCTCTCTCAACGCTACAATAACTATAGTAAAAAAAGGAAACCGAAGTTTCTAACTTGATAAGCTTTGGTTTTGAGTGCCAATAATTACCAAAGCCTAAAATTAAAAAAATTACATAGTAACCATTACTGAAGGCCTATACTTCAAGGATACATGATAAACTTGGGAAAAAGATGAATGTCCAGAGAATCAGTACTGGAAGATGAGTATGCAAATATTCACGTCGCGGGCACAAATGGTACTTTATCAAAGTACTCTTGAGTATTCAAGGAACAAAATCTGTTGAGATGCTGCAGATAGTAATGCTTGCTCTTTGGTATGGGTAGAAGGCCATCATAGACAAGTGAAGGTAAATTAAAATTTCCTGGCAGTGACAGCTGTTTCCTCTTCGGTACAGTAACAATACTCTGTTCGAAACAAACATTGTACGAGCTCCTGTGAAGGGGACAGTATTCGGGGATGTTCTCTCACAATTTTGATTTCCCGCATTGGCCTACTTTTAAATGGCAATTTCTTGACATAATATGTGGAAAAAAATGTCCAACAACATTTCAAAATGTTTTGATGTTCACAGTTAATTGCGACAAAAGGCTTTGGATTAGAACGTGATCTTTGCACATCATTCCACGGTTCAGATAGTTCCACTAAACTTTTTTGATTTAGTGCTACCCATGTTTTTGTTGCACTCAAGGTTTTTGACTGGCTTCGATGTCGTAACACGGCAGGGATACTATTTAGGCGTTTTATAAAATGAACAATACAGTGCTGCATCCTAAAACCAGTGTAATTTTTGTTGTATACGCCACAAAATCACAAAATATTGTAAAGTCCTGTACATCTGTGGCTAAACGATTGCACACGTAGTCGCACATTCAAGACGTAAACACTTACAGTCCGCACAGATCTCATGAGGGCATAACCTTATTTTCTTGGCAACATTCTGCACCCGACCAAAGGACTTCCTTTTTTTAGGTGGCTTAAATCTATTGTCCCAGTCCTCCATGTTAAAAAGACGCCACTAAAGAAAAATTAAGCAGAAATAGCTTAAGGTTAACACTACATTCAACAGCAGTAAACAACCAGAACAGTTACTGTTGCAACCATAACAACATAAAGCAAAGGACAGCTCACTCAGTGCAGCCAACAATGGTTTGAGGACCCACATCCTTTTAGCTTACATTCACTGGCACACTCATCTTTCTTCCCCTGCATAAGTATATTTTGAATGCTTATAACTCTGTACATTCATCTTTTTTCCTGAAAACAGCTATGCCATTATTTTCTACCAGGTTTTTATAATCCAAAATGACTCTAACCTCAATTTGTGAAAAAAAGGATTTTTATCTTTTTCCCCTGTGCTCAATAAATGGAAAAGTGAAGACACGAGTCAGCTTTGTGCTTGTAAATAGATAGAACTTACTTTTGCTTTGTTAATTCTCTTTTATTAAGAGAACAATTAAATTTTTCATAGCAATGGAATCTTCGTATTCGTATATGCCAGTTTAGAAGCTAGTAAATATAAGTGACTATACCAAACATTAATTTATTTTTACAAGTGCTTCGTGGCAGTATTACATGTCTTGTTGATTGTGCATTTTCGCTCGGCTTATGTCGTCAGAAAGTCAGTGGATATATTTTAGTTCACATTTTAATATCTTTTACCCTTTAGGCAAGGAAAAGGTGAGGTAATTTATAGAGAGGACTACATTGTGACAGCGTTATATTTGTATTTCTGTGTTATACTTGTATTTATGGCGATCACCCAGTATGTCAAATATTGCCCCGTCGGATAGGAAAGGATTGTGGATATGGGTAGTATTAATGTAGGACCATAAAACCCCTAGGTATAGTATGTAGGGGAAAGTAGCAGCAACTATTTAAAGTAGGTTTACTCCTATCAGTGGTATACACTAATTAATACTTGTAAGAAAGAAGATAAGGAAAAGTAGGGTAAGTAGATGGACCCTTGATACTGAGATAAAAAGGTAACTATGGAATCACTTGTATAAATTTTCTCACATCCAGGGTGAATACATACTTCTGAATAATAAGTTAAATAAAAATATTAAATTATTATTTATCAGAATAAATTAAAAACTAATTCAAGACAATTCCTACTGATGTCAACAAAGAATTTTATTTTAGTTACTTTTTATTTCATAATTACAATTAATATAATTACATTACTTATATACATACAACAGAATCACAATAATAAGATGCAAAATTGAAAGCGAATTCCCTTGTAATTTTCCATTTTCTTCTCTACACAATATATGGTGTTGGACTATTATTTTTGTTTGGAACTTTTATTCGTTTTCTTTTTTTCGTTTCGAATTTACGTAGCCTTGGTCTAGCATTTATCATTGTATTCATTATAGCAAAGAACCGTTCTCTTATAATTTCATATAAATCTTTGGGTATAGTGGTAGATTTTTAGTAATAGGGAAGTTGGCTCAGTGACAAAGTACTAGATTCTAAATATGTAGTCATTCAGTTCAAATCCGACCAAGGTACCAACTTTTTTTAAATTTAATTATTGAATAAATATTTGAAAAAACTGTGTTAATGTCAATTGCCATCCACTACAGATTAAAAAATATATGCAGTATAGTCTCAAATTCGAAGTCCCGATATTTCGAGTTTCCGTTAAATTCGGGCTTATTTCTATTCGACCCTATTTTATCTATTTCAAAGAAAATTATGAGTTGGGCTTCCAAGAAATGTTTATATTTCTAATTATAATATCAGGGTTCATTAAAACTGCTACTTTTTTTCTAATAGACAAGAACGTATTTCCAAGTAATCCGAGTTTTAGGTATTTTGAGGGGCCTCGGTCCCATTTACCTCGAGTTATCGAGACTCTACTGTATTTGAACTTGACTGGATGAATAAAAATGTAGTTCATTACAGATTGAAAATTTGTACAAGTATATATATATATATATATATATATATATATATATATATATATATATATATATATATATATATTAAATATGGTGACATGTTTTCTTGTAATATAGTTAATAAATTTAAAATATTTCAAAAACAAGAATACTTTTAATGAATATATTTATTCAAAGCTTTTCGCCGATAAAATAGTATCAGCATCTTCAGGAAAATAATTATCTAATAAAATCTACTTTATTAGATAATTATTTTCCTGAAGATGCTGATACTATTTTATCGGCGAAAAGCTTTGAATAAATATATTTATTAAAAGTATTCTTGTTTTTGAAATATTTGTAATTTATTAAATATATATATATATAAGGAGATTGCGAGCTAATAGAAGAGATGAAATAACGGCTTAAAAAATATTTCAATTTTATCAGTGAACGTATTGTGCCCTCCACCACTTTAAAGCGACTACAAGATCTGTTGCCGTGATCATTGCCCCAGTTCCAAACGACAGCGACACTTCCGTCTGTAGTTGCAGTCTGTCCGGCCACTGTGGAATCGTACTTAAGGTTAGATTAGGTTGGGTTAGATAATATTGACAGTGCCAGTGAGGTCAAACCTTCGATTTATCTAGTGTATAATGGTAGAACTTCGAAATTAACGATAATCATGGAAGAGTTTGGACTTTTACCATCTTAAGATCGGGTCGGTAAATCTTACGTTTACTGGAAAATCCCAAGACGTAAAGGATTTTCCAATATTTATTCACAATGTGTAAGATTATTCATGAAAAAAATTAAATTTTCAGCAGTTTTGCTATAAATTTATTGTATTCATTGGAGCTACGGGCTTTTATATGTGTTTGATATAACATTCAACATTATATTGGAATATTTTCAAAACAAAATAAAAAATCGTGAACAAAGTAATAAAAACAAAAAAATTTAAAGTTTTTTCCTACTTGGGTCAACAAAGAAAAATTGTATTGTTACTACTGTACTTATTAAGTATTTACAATTAATATAAATAAAGTAAATATCATGTGCGTTAAAACAGCTGTTCTATCACATAACCTATAACACAAAATTAGTTATTTTATGAAATCATATATTATCACTTATTAAGCAAAATGGGACAAAATAACTATATGGCTATGTAACATAAAATCAGTATTTTATAAAATTATGTGTTATCACTTATTTTAAACCAAAACGAACTCCGTTTCAAGTTTACAAAAATCCATTTAAACTTGAGTCGATGAATAAAAAGTATTTTATTTACGATTGAAAATTTGAAAAGATATATATATAAGGAGAGTGTGAATAGAATGAATTGAACAACGGCATACATTCCTACAGCAACATACAACACTCGTCTATTAAACCGTTCCCACCTATCTCAAAAACGCGACCAGCCAGATGAAGACGGTTAGCGCTTCCGAAACGTTATGCCTCTGTAAGTGCTCAGCAAATTTACTTGAAACACGTATAACTACTGTCACTCGAAACTAAAGAGTTATTGTTAGGTAAACATGCTCATGGAGCTGGTTACTATTATATGTCGCGACCAAGTTTTGTAGGTTTAAAATATTTAAAAAGCTGAAGGTAAAATGTTGTAGGTATTACAGCTTGAAAGAACACAAGGAGATAAATAATGCATAACGTCTGTCATCTAGTACGAATGATATTGACAGGTACCCATATTGACCAGGTGGAATTGACCTCATTCTAGACGCCTATGCTAACAAAAGCCCACGTGTTTATTGTCAATACAATGGTCGGATCAAAATAGGAGTTTAAATTTATTATGCGCTGTACATTTTACAGTAGCTACGAATACATTGCATGGACAAGTAGTTAAGTAGCAAGGTTTGCTATTAACATATTTGCTTCACAAACATTGTGTTCCTATTAAAATGATCTGTTTACATGTCTCTACGCTCTTCGTTATTGTATAGGGCTTGTATCAAAGCTCTGTCCAGTAATATCTTGCACTAACTTAGATATTCTAACCATTTTCCTCAGAGAAAATCCGGCCTGTAAATATACACGGTTCTGTGAGCTCTAGTTTTGGAATCAGGAATATGTATAGAATTATTTATTTTATTGAATTTTGTTATCACATTTATATATTTTTTTAATTTTCTTTAAGGGTTAAAACGAACAAAGTGTGTGGCTTTTGTTGCATGTGAAGTCGTAGGACTGGACATAATAGTTTATGTAAGATTAAGGTAGGGGAATAAATCTCCTTAAAAAGAGAATATAAGGGAGTTATTGCATCAGTTGTTCGGAGTAGTGGACTTAAAGAGACCTACTCTCTAACGAGTACATGTCTGGGACGGGAAACTAGGTAGGACGAAGGAAAAGGTAATAACATCCTGGTACTGGAAAAAGAAGATTATAATAGGGACATAAACCCCCGGAAAGAGGTTATAGGGGAATTATAGCATTACTTGTTCGGGGTTTGCAGACTAGTAGTATGCTTCTCTCTATCGGAAACCGGATCAAAAACTGTTCCTCTCTCTAGACAGTTCTGGAACTGGAAATAGTTGTTAAAGCAGGTATATACACCTACAGGTAGGCTATAAGTGTTGGATCATGACGTCAGGTATTCAGGCCTACAGGCATGAACTATGCTTCTCTCTGTCGGAAACAGGATCTGAACAGTTCCTCTCTCTAGACAGTTCTGGAACTGGAAATAGGTTGTTAAAGCAGGCACATACACCTACAGATAGAAAGTATAAGTGTTGGATTATGGCGTCAGGTATTCAGGCCTACATGCCTGAAGTATGCTACTCTCTGCCGAGATCGTATAAAAGTGTTACAAGTTACACCCACTTGTACGTAGGAGGATGAGGAAGGGTAGATGAAGCTAGGTAGGACAAAGAAAAGTTGTAATGCCCCCTAGTGCTGGTAAAAGAGGACAATATGCCCTTGCATGGGCAGGGTCGCATGGGGGTAGAGAGAGTTGTCCAGCCAATACCCAGGCTCTCTTTGTAAGTCGTTACCTTCGGGTAAACCTTCATAGCGGGAAGATCTGGTCAAGAAAAGTAATTACAGTAGCGTGAAACCGCTTGCCCCATTACACAAGTGGCTTCCATTTTCTTGTAACCGCGTAGGAGTGTACCTACGGGTGTCGAGACGTCGTGACTAGACCTGACTTGGTAATTTGGACCCACATTAGAATGCAGCTATGTAGTACTGCAGTATAGTAGGCATATTACGGTGACCGTATTTGTACTAGTCGAAATCGAGACAACCTACTTTAGGAGAATGTAAGAAACACTTATACCCTCGTAAGTGCAAAAGTAATAGATTTATTAAATTTTGTATAATACACATATATAATACAAATAATATACCTAAAGCAGTATATTTCTGTTACCGAACAAAATTTCAAAAATTTAACAATATATTTTTAGGCTTATTTATTTGTTCAAATTTTAAATTTGGCAAAGAGCAAATCGCTATATATTGTATTTTCGTATTGCCGACCTGTGCGATGAACAAGTGTGAAAAATATATTCTTAGAAAAATGCGTTTGAAATTCGGAACAAATATACTACTTTACGGGACTCAACTTTTAAAATCTGGACTGTTCCGATTTTTTCTGGACGCATGCTCACCGTAGCTATTGTTCTCTGTTCATAGAAAATTTATACTGGTACAAGATTAGCAATTTCTTTTACCAGAAAAAATTAAAATATGTTCCACTAGATAGAACGTAAGCCTATAAAAGCCCTTAATAGTTTCATTAATATTTTGAAACAAAGGAAGTAACTACAGACTATATACAGGAAGTAACACTATGTACTGGATGTAATACCATGTACAGGAAATAACTGTGCGTAATAAAACAGCTGTTGTGTATCATCATACGTTATCTCTAAATTTAATCTCATGTACAATATTTCTCAATATGGAAAAGATCGCAATTGAAATAATTTAAACCCAACTTCTAACTAACCTCCAAGTCAAGACGTAAACAGCTGTTACCGTTAATCTACTGCTAAGTTTGGTTTTTGGAAATCTTCGTTACAGTTCGTTCATGTTCGGAAATGTTATCGAAAAGCGACTGAAGTATAACGTATGTTTATACCTTTTAAAATGTAGGCCTACTGAGTTTTAAACGTTCATTCAACAGTTAATTATCGATTTTTGTATAACGAAATTTAAATGTAATTGAACGAAATATTAGAAATTTAATTAGTTCAGTTTTAACCGGATCTAATTAGAATTTTGAGCGTGAACATCTCATTAAAATATTGCTTGTGATTTTTTTCATTTCCCTGTCATTCATTGTTCATTTTGTCATAATATCTATTAATAGTTTAACGAATACAACTAGTTTAACAGAATACAGTAGTAGCCAAGCACTAACTAAGGAAGCTGACATAGTCGCCGAAACTAGACTGTTGTGAACTAGTGTGTTTATTTATTAAAAACTAATTTTTTGTGAGATTTTGAGTTTACTATTTTGTGTTTTACCGTTGTTATCTATTAATAGGTTATATTTCTAACCGTGATTACTGTTAAGTTTCACGTCAAAAAAATACTGATGATCAGTAAAATGGCTGCATGTTAAACATTTTGAAAAAATTAATTTTGAGAAGGTAATTGTAGAATTTTAGTTTTTAGTCTAAAGTATTATGGCATTTGCAGAAAGTAATATTTATATCACGTAGTGGAATTTGTCTGAAGTTCGTCATTTTGTCCAGTAAAGGCTACAATTTTAGTACAAACATCATAAAATAGCATTTATTCGTCGACAATAGAAGTTAATTAGTGATTAGCTTAATCCAGTTAATCCAGTTTTAACGTTTTAAAAAACAATGTTAAAAAGAACGTTAAGTAGTATAAACAAAAATTATTTAAACTCAAATCCTACGTAGGAAACAAAGAAAAATTTTATTTTAGTTACTTTTTCTTATATAATTATAATCAATATAAATAAAATAACATAACCTATGCGTTAAAACCGCTATTCTACCACATAACCAATAAAATAAAATCAGCTGTTTTAAGAAATCATATGTTATCACTTAATTTAATCTAAATGGGGAGAAATTACTATATTGCATACCTTGCCCCTTTTTTGAACGTTTTTCTACCAAATAGAACTAAAATTAATTCATTATTAAATGTAATTAATGAATTAATATTTGAAAAACAATGGTATTAACATCTATTGTCATCCACTACAAGTTTTTAAAATGTATTTGAACTTGAATAGATGAAAAAAAAGTATTTGTTAATGATTGAAAATTTGAACAAGCTATATCAATGTATATTATATATATATATATATATATATATATATATATATATATATATATATATATATATATAGGAGAGGGTGGAAAAAGAAGTCTATGTTTCCTAGCAAACTAAAAATACTTCTAGCGCAAATAATATTTTAATTATGTTTCTTAAACCCTATATTTTTAGCATAAGATAAATGAGAAATGTCAACGATCTATTAATAGACCGGGGACGCAAGATATAAAAGGAGTAAAAGAACTAAAATTATATTACATAACCTAAGATAGCGATATAGATTCTACGGTACTATTTTTAAATATCTACATGAAAATTAAACAAACAAAGCGGAATAAACTTTTAAAATTCAAAACACATCGTTAATCTATGTTATTACAAATATGAACTTCAGCTCATAAGCTGATTGGAAACATCAGGCTATAAACATAACCTATAAATCTAAAATAAATAAAACAAAATGTCAATATGTTGCAAAATCAAACATCGTTACGGTTAGTCAAGTTATGATTACTGATTGAAAATAATGTCGAAATAAACACATCTGAAACAAACTCGGCCCATAAAATATCTACTCCTTAAAATACTATATTCTTTGAAAAGTATAAAATAAACGTTTCAGTAAAAATAGAATCTCACGAACTGTTAAACCAGTTTAAAAAGACCTGTATAGAGTAACAAGAAGAAAATACCCTATAATATATATGGTGTGTGGTTCTAAATTAGTAACACAAGATGGAAATAGTAACACAGTGCAATATTTATTCCAAGTGAACATCTACCAAGCAAAATCAGATGTTTGGCCCACTTACTTTGTACAGTTTGCCTTGGTCCAGCTGATGTTGTACTGTTAACGTGTTTTCTAACAAACGGATGCATCACTAAGTAAAACTAAACAGCTTTAGCACTGCACAGGTACACAAACAAGGCAATGTTGTATACATACACTTTTGTAGACGCCAGTCCTTCTGTCTCTCTCGTTCTAAACAACCTTAATCGATCCATGGATGTTCGTCAGGGGGAACTTGTGTGTAGGCTGCAGATAAGCTCTCTCTCTCTCTTTCTCTCTCGCTCACTCACTCATTCACGCCTGTAGGTGGAAAGGTGTTGACATTTTCTTATCATTTTGCTTAATGACATGTTTCACGCTTATCGCTCTCTCAGTTAGATCTCTTCACCCAAAATTAAATGATTTTTTTTATTTAATAGCAAGGTAAGCAAGCTGTGGAAGCCTATAAACAAGCTGGCCAAGATGGGACTATAATTTTTATCTCGGAAGTGGCTAACAAAAATGTAGCAAAAAAAAGTGAATTTTTGTATAAACTTTATTTACAAAATATAATTTATTTATTCTATAATTCAACAAATTTCATAAACACTTTCGTCATTTTTCGGTTAAAATTTGAGTCAATATTCAAATCAGTTAAAACGTGAGTTAATATTCAAATTTGTTAAAACTTGAGTTAATATTAAAATCATTTTAAAATTTGAGTTAGTATCCAAATCGGTTAAAATTTGAGTTATTATTCAAATCAGTTGAAATTTTACTTAATATTCAAATCAGTTAAAGTTTGACATAATGTTCAAATCAGTTAAAATTTGACTTAATAATCAAATCAGTTAAAATTTGAGTTAAAATTCTAACCAGTTAAACAAATAAATAAGCCCACGAACTCACAAAACAAATAGAGGGTTATTGTCATGCTCGTTTCAATGATTTATGCCGTCATCATTCAGAGACACTACTAAAAATTTACAAATGCAACTCCATTTTGAATATGATAATAAAGTACAAGGTTTTGTGAGCTCATTGTGCAGTTATATATTTGTTTACTTGATTAAGAGTTTAGTAAGTTTTTCTCGTGAACAGCCGTAGAACAAACACGCTTTGCTAAAATCCCACACACAGGTACAACAGGCTAGGTCCTATTTAAATTGCCTTTTCTCTGGGGGCCAAAGTCAAATCCCTGTATCTTCACACGCAGTTTTGGCCTAGAAACGTTTGTTGAGATGAGCTCTTCTGAAGGATATTTATACTTGATTTACTCATTAAAAGTGTGTCTGAAAAGGAATTTACTATCTAACATTTACGAATTTAGTCCTACAGTAGGCTAACATTTACGAAAGTAGGCTAAATTAAAAAAAAAAAAAAAAAAAAAAAAAAAAAAAAAAACAGCGCCTACTACACCAAACATTTACAACAGACTGGTAAGAAAGGGATTCTACTGAATTTGATATCTGTAGTTTATTAACGTAACCGTTTGACATTCCAAAAGAAAGAAACACGGTTGTAATTTCTTTAGAGGCAAAAAATGAATTTGTGAAAAGTTCTGGTCACAAAGAAGAACATTTTTTAAACTTATTATATTTTACAGAAATTGCATTAAAACTATATATTTGAGTACATTTTTCGACTTTCCTAACCTTACAATATTTTTCTTTGATAACGCGCTTCGGAAAGATTTCATTTTCAAAATTTAAATAGTAGCTTACTTAAGAGTAGGTTCCTAATATTTAAGTTTTAAAAATTGAGTCATTCCGAAACGCGTCAAAAAATGTAATGTTAAGAAAGGCAGAAAATTGTATTCGAATATATACAAATATTCCTAAGAGAGGTGAAGATGATTATATTAATAATTCCACTAAAACTATTTATTTAAAATATAATTTAAATCTTACATATTTCTACTTATTAAAAATATTAGACTTAATTACCTTTATCCGAAAGTGACGTTAAAAATGCATCTAAATCAGCCAGGCCGTCATCGTGAATTTGTTTTCTAAAAGGTCGATATTTAATTTCGAACAGCTTCGATACTTGAATAGCGCCTGAAATTTGGACTCCAATTTGTTTAGGCTGAGTTAAATTCAGTTCTTTAATAGTGCCTTTTGCATTAGTTATGTTAACAATAGGCCGTTTTAAGCTTACTAAATTTTTCTGAATTTCCCGAAGTCTCGGCTTATTATCTACAAAATGGATTCTAAACAAGTTTTGCTTTTCAACGTATTTGTTGTTCATGGTTAGTTCGAAGATTATAACTTCTAGCATCGTTCTATAAGGATTTGATCTGTTTTTATTCTTTTGTAGAATATATTCAATATTTAGTTCTTTTGCTAATAGATGGCTATTTAAATTCTCTTGACCATTAGGTAACTCGGAATCCATACAACGAAGGGTTTCATAAAGTCCCTAAAAACATAATGCTAAATTATGTCATGATATTTAATTTATGATTGAATGGTTAGTATAAAATTGCTAGATTTACATACCTTTTTAGAAAGATATTCCCGAATTAAAGATGCACATAGAATATATACCGAACGTTCTACAGTAGCCTCCATTACGTTTTAAAAGTGGTACTAGGTACGAAATTTTCTTGCCTTATCGATTATAAGAATTATTATTCAAACATAAATATAAATAAATAAAAATATTTGTAATTATTACTTTTTGGAAAGGACTATAGTAGAAATTACTCATGTGAAAATTATAAAAATTAGTATATATTTATGATTCATTATTTATCAATGACAAAGTAACTTATCGTTTCAGTTAAGTTGGGTGTTCAAATCCCGCCAGTCATCTGTTTTATTGATGGCTACGATAACACTGCTCTCTAGTCGTACAAATTGTAACTTGGTGCTATTTAGACGGTGTGGCAGAAGTGTACGTGATTAATAAAAAGAAGGTTTTAAGTTTTTACGCTTTAGTAATAATAAGTTTAAAGGAATAGCAATGTTGCTTAGGAACATATATTTCAGTGAAATGGTATATTTATAGCATTTTATGGATACAAGCTGTAATTTTGACTGAAAGTCGTGAAATACGGCTCTCCTTCTGTGCCGTGTGAACGTCATGGCTTCATCGAACAGAGGGATTCAAATAGGTTCAGCGTGGTTTCAACGAAAAATGAATCTGAGACCACAACATAGAGGAGTGCATTTAGTTACAGAAGAGATTCTAAGACAAATGCCTGAAATTTGCCAATTTTCAGTGGGACTATTTCATGTACAGAGTAAGTAAATTGGTAAAACTTTAACCTAGGTTAACAAATGGGTTTGGTTAGAATGATTTATTTCATCCAAAATTTGGTAATAATTTTACGTTTCCTCGTCCATTCTCGACCTTTATTCTTATTTGGTAAAGTAAATAATATGTTATAACAAACGGTTGTAACAGTTCTGAGCTAATGTAAATGAATAGATTAAGCTTTTGACAACTTATAAGCGAAAAGTATATGTTATCAGTGATAGGTTAGGTAAACTAGCTTATTATATACCATCAGTAATTCATACGCAGTAATTAATTATTAATATTTTATAATACAAGTTAACTCTTCTACAGAATCGGAATAATCATAGTATGAAACTTATTTATGAAATTCAAGTATGACATTTATACTGACAAGTAGTTTTTGAAGCAAAATATATTCCAACTCTTTTGATTATTAACATGAATGTAGACAATTGTGTCAAATTTAGTTAATAATTGTGGATAGTTTCGATTATGTAAAAGGCATTTAAAGAGATAAATCTATTAACAGAGATCCAACACTGTTAAATTTTAGAACTTTGAACCCACCTAACTAAGTAGAGACTTCAAATATCAACATAACTGTGTATAATTGGCATATGCAAACAAGTCATTAATACTATTGTCATATTATATTCAAAATTATGATGAATATTTAATAATAATAACTTATTAATATTTTAAAGTAATTATATAATATATATATATATATATATATATATAATATATTATTATATAATCATTACACTAAAACCCACAAAATATAGTACAATTAAGTTTTAATTGAATTGTATATAATGTAAGGCACCTTCTCCCATTTTATCTGATTTATATGTTTTATGGAATCTATTTTAAACAAGATAAATGTTATAAATACATGTTACAAACCAGAAATAGTGGTTAAAATTTGAAAACCTCTATAGATACTTAGTAATGTTGAATTAACTTAATATTTGTTTTTTTTTAATGAAAAACAAATATAAGAGGATTTTCTAAGGTTATATTCAAGTTACTGTCATAGTATTAATGTAGTTTATTATAATGGTCTGTCTAATTAAGAGTCAGTATATATAAAATTACATTTGAAGTAATAATATTATATGTAAAGTTCAATGTTATTGTTAGTAAACTTATTTTTATTATAATCAAACTTGTCCATTTAATGAATAAATACTAGCAAAACAAATACATTTTAAACAGAAAACAAATCATTTTAAACATCATGTAAAAATTGTTTAAAATTCTAAAAGATAACCTAAATATAACCTAAAATGCATTCATAGTTGTATTCACTACAAATTTCCTTATAAAGTAGACTATTTTGCACTCTACCTAAATATGACTATTTTAGGTATTTTTTTACAATGCCCATGTATACGATTTTAGCGAAAACAATTATACCTGTCGACGCAGAAAGCCATCAGGGATACGAACAAAATTATTACAACTCTTGCTCCCGCCCCAAAAATTAATAATTTTGGAAAATAGTAATTCCTCTATATGTGGTGCTAATAGTGCTGATAAAAATCCACATTGCCTGCCCTCATTACAATGTTTATAAAACGAATCAAAAACATGTTCTGAAGCTATATTGGTAACTATTATTTTTTATTGCCACTAAAGATTAATTTTATATACCTATGAAGTATCAAGTGAGGATAGATTTGTTTATAATTTTATTCGTTTAACCAAATATATAACACATGTAAGGCTACAATAGAGATCACGTGACATCACCTGGTAAAAGGTATTACTCTGCGGAAGTAGACGTCTAATTAGGTAATTTAATATATAAAATTACAACCAAATCTATCCTGACTGGACACTTTACAGGTATATTTTAATATAGGTATATAGTAATTTATAAAATACAACAAAATCTAACTCAACTGGAGACTTTATAGCTATATTTAAATATACATAGTATGGCGCACTGTTGATACGCGAACGTAGTACTTCTAACTACTCCGCATTGAATTTTTTACCCAACTTTAATTTGAGAAAGTGGTATTTATTTCCCTGAGCGAGAGTTTCCGTATCACTGATACTTTCTGCGTCGGCCGATATAATTTTTTTCGCTAAAATCGTACACGTGGGCACAGTAAACAAATACCGTATTTTATTTACACTGAATCTTACAAAGTATCTAGTAAGGATAAATTTCGTTATAAAAATATCAACTTGATCAGTGGACATCAGAATGTTGAACGTTGAAAATTAGCAAATGATGTAATTATGTATAATTCTATATAAGCTCAATATTTCTTAATAAAACATAGCTCTATATCATATCAAATTTATATGTACTTAAATTAAAATATGGCTACAGAGTATCTGGCTTGGTTAGGTTTGTTTCGAAAATAAAATAAATAGTCAACTTTTTAAATGTTAAATCAACCCTTCTTAAGTTTAAAATTTAGCCTTCATTTGTGTCTGTATGTAAATAAACAATGAGTTTAAAAATACCCCTTAGTCCAAATGACACCAATGTCTATTATACTAATAGTTTAGTTTTTACCCTGGTCTACATTTTTTGATGTAAATGACTATTTGTTGCAATAACCTTTTAATAATTATATATTACTTCAAATGTTATTACTAATGCAGTAATACCCCATACTTACGCTACAGGTGGAACCAAGAGATAACCGAGTAAGTCGAATTCGTGTGAGTCGGGGTATAATTTTAAATACAATCACATAGCAATCATGTTTAATTGGAACCAAAGACTAAATAAACTAATAATTTAAAAACAAAATGTGTATGTATTAAAATCTTGAATACATATTACAACCAAACATTCTATTATATACATACATACTGCAAAGAAGTAAGTAAAAAGAAGTTATTTTGACGTAGAAGGCTTCATAAAATCTAATAAATTCGTTTGAAGAATTGAAGATTCTTTCTTCTCACTCATAATTTCCTCGTAACTCGCTAATTTTTTTGTTTTGTGGCAGAAATATGCTCATCGTTGGAGTCTATGTTTTCCAAAATTTTTAAGCCTTTTGTCCACAAAATCTACAGCCTTTTGTCCAGTTTCTAACCAACATTTCATCTTCTACGTCAACTGGATCTAAAGAATCTGCGTTTTTAAGGTCTTGCTCTTGCTCACACATTTCTATGAGCTCATCAATTAATTGTCAGGTCCTGGTTGTGTAAATCCAGCAGTTCTTGAACGTCATCATTATCCACTTCTAAATTTAGTTGTCTGGCAAAACTGACAACTTCTTTAACCACATCAGCAACAATCAGACACTGGCACTGATTCCGACTGAGTTTCAGTGGCAAAAAAAATAGACACACTTTTTCCCAAACGCCATTCAAAGTATTTGTGAAATTTCGTTCCACGATTGTCCAGTGATTCTCAAAGCCTCCAAACATTAAATTGTTTCCAAAAATCTTCTAACAGAGAGCTCGTTGTTCTGTCTCAGCTTCATGCAGTGCGCAAATGATCTTCTTGTGTAATAAGCTTTAAATGTTTTGATGACTTCCTGAACTCTATCGGTTAAAGCAAATTATTTGTATTTGGTGGCAAAAATATCACTTTCAAATTAGTTAAAGTAGTAGGAGGATGGCCAGCCGCATTGTCAAATAATAGGAATTACTTCAAAAGGAATTGGTTTAGACCGACAATAACATTTGTTTATAGGTGTGAAATGATGACCAAACCAGTCTTAAAAAAAAGCTGTCACCAAAGCCTTCCGATTCGACTTCCAAATCACGGACAAGCTAGCTTTAGAGATATTTTTTTATGCCCTTGGATTTTCTGAGCGATAAACTATGAGAGATTGCAACTTTTAGTCAACAGCTGTATTTGCGCCATTCATCACTGTCAATCGGTCTTTGGCGGCCTTAAATCCTGAAAATATATTCTCTTCATGAGCTATAAAAGTTTTCATAAGCATTTTCTTCCAGAACAAGCCAGTTTTTGTGTAACTCGGACAGCATGATTTAAAACCTCGTAACTTGAGAATCGCAAAAGACGAGGTAGCGTAAGTCGAGGTATTACTGTATATTTAAGGGCAATCAAGTTCAGTTTTTTCCTTCTCATATATGTTACTACAAATTTGTTCTAAACAACAAACAGTTGATTTCACTTGCAATAAAACATAAGTACTACTTAAAAATTATAAAATGTGAAACAGCCTAAATGTATGTATAAAATAAAAATTTAGAATAAAATGTATCCAGGTAGAACACATTCGGTTATAAAAAATAATATGTATTAATGATAATACTCATCAGAAAATAGTTCACAAGACATATAACAGTATATGTTTAGGCACGTTTGTAGACAGAATATCTACACTTACCTTAATACATCACATTTTAAAACCTTAACGATTATCTCGCTAAAATGTTTCAAACTAGAATTCGTTATTTGAATTTTGAATATCATAACTATCTACCATTCCTAGCATTGTCACATAATTCGTAGACATGTTTCGGAAAACCTCCATCAGCAGAATGTTTTATGAACTCCAAATGTTCATAAAAATTAACATTAGTTTATAAGTATCCGAACTTCAAATTTTGTAAATCTGTAAAAACTTACTGAGACAAAGTTTTCGATCGCTATGTGGCAATGTTCATCAGTGTCTACTGCTTGGAATTGTTGGGTTAAGAGGTGACGGTTTTAAAGGCAGGATTTCGATAGTATCAAAAAGTATGTGTAATTTATATTGGGTTTGTTCGTTTAATATGTTTGTACTCTGTGTTTTTGTCTGTAAATTTGATATTGTTCTAGTGTGTTGAGATGTGGTCCTTTTTTTGTCGATGTGTAAGATTTCTAGGTTATTGTAAATGTCTGTGTATTTGTGTCCTGTTTCTTTTATGTGATTATAAAATGCTGAGTTGGTGTTCTGTTGGTGTTCCTCATCTCTTTGTTTAAAGCTCTGACTTGTTTGTCCAATATAGAATTTGTTTCAGTTTAATTTGTATATATCAGGTACTTGTAGTTTATCTTTGTTGTTGGTTTTGTGTTGTATACATTTCAATAAACATACAAAGTATATAGTTAGGGTAGATTTGACTTACCAAGCTCATTTGAGAGTATAAATAACTTGCTAGCGCTAACTCTAATATTATGAAATGACTTTATAAGAAACAACAATAATAACAGATTATATGTCTCATTTTGTATAGGACACCTTTATAATCTATAAATAAGTATTTTATTTCATAATTTGTTGAAACATTCTGAACAGTTTGATACTTTCTTTTATTATTATTTTCTTTATTGTCTTTAGTAATCCTAAGAACAACATGGTATGTTTTAAATTGTAGATTCTTGACTTGAATTTTGTGTAGTTGATATTTAAATTTTTACTAACTTTCTCTTATAAGCAGAAAATTATACTTAAAATATTATTACAAACATATACAGTGCAACTCAAACACATCACTTTACACTCAATTATACACTTAAACATATCTATGACAACTCATAAACAATTTAATAGACTCATAAACATAATCATGAACAAGGAAGATAAAACAAATTTAGTCAACACATTAAAATACATTGCGCAAAAAATTGTTACAAACACACTCACAACATATGACGCAAAAACAAACAAAACTAAAAAAAAATACATAGTTCTTAATAACACATCATAAGAAAATAGTTCTACTCTTTCGAAAACTGAAATACAAATTCACTTTTAAAACCTCATACACAACATCTAAATAACACAAAAATATAACAGGAGGAGTATGCATAGTGTTACATGATGATTGGCAGAGATTTTTATGTAGGGCAAACGAGGAGAAACTTCACCATAAGATATAAACACAAAAGACATCAAACACCTAAACCTTCTACATTTCATGAACAAAAGTAATAAATTGATCACAACTGATAATTTTGAAATACAACCCCCCTCCTAAAACCAACCATAACACATTCTAAACAATAAAAACATAACCAACAATATTTACAACGTAAATCGTGTAATTAATACATGACGGTATTTATATTTTTTAAAACTACTGAACAATTTGGGTATAATGTTTATATTTTTATCTTCATATTACACTCGCTAGATTTAAATTTTGTAGAAGTAAAACTACTGGTTTACAAGTCAAGCGTTGTTATTTATTATTTTAGTGGCGACTATTCATTTAGTAAATAATTAAGCTAATAATTTGTATCAACATTAATTATTATTCATATGTAAAGGCCTGAAGATGGTAACAAATATGTTATCGAAACGTTGACACTAAATTAATAAATGACAATGCTTAACTCACAAACTAGTTGTTTTGTTTATATTGATTTATTAGAATGTAAAAATGTAATTAAAAAAAAAATGATATAATTCTGCTATGGAAGTTGCTTGTATTTTATAGGTACAACTCTGCACTCGAGTGAAAACTATTTGAGATTTGCACTTATTTCTATAAGGGAGTACTGTATTTTTTAAGAGGTTTTTTATGGTTCAAAGACAGAAAACAATGGCTACTATAACCTGTAATAGCTCAGTTATTCTAAGTATTATATCTAAAATTAATAAACTAATCCATATTAAATTAATATAGATAATATAAGTAAATGAATTGCCTAATTCTTATGAACAAATCAAATAAAATTACAAATTATTTCTGAGTTACAATTCAACTGAAAAAATATATATATAATATCCAATTATTACTGAAGAAACAAAAAGCAGATTTCTTATGCAACATGTTCTAAAAAGTTCCTTCTCTGTTGACACTGGTTCCATGTTTTACTTTAAGGAGCATTATCTAATTTTGTTAAAATGGCCAGAAAATGTATTGCAGCAGTTCGGCCACTGGTTGCAAATAAGTGTAATGTGGTTAGTTTCGTAAGATAATGATAGAGGTTTTACGGTACTTTTTTACTATACTGTCCTCACACCTTTAGAACACATAGAAGGTCGAATGTATATGGAATGCTGAAGGGATTATAACTCGAAGGATTTGATTTATATCAGATATGAACACTCCCTTTCTGACAAGTCTTATCACCCCCCCCCCCCCCCAGACAAGAGAGTGCCTGTCTAGACGATGTGTCGTGTTGTCTTTCGCTGTAACTGATTTCCCAGTGCCGTAGAATATTTTGCTGCTTGGTAGATGTTTCTTGTTGTGACGGGTCATAGAATAGAAGTTTAGGATATCCCTAGTAATGAAGAGGTAACAGTTAGTTTCTTACAGAATAGAGTTGTGGCCAAAATTTAAACAGTGCAGGAATGGACATGAAATGACTATACTCTTCTGATAACGCCCTAATAAGGAATTGTACGACTAGACCGTGTTAGAAAACAGTCGGGTTGCGTGTAGATACCTGGTTTGGTTACAGTAGAATACAATTTTTTACTGCTCTCTATTACCTATACATTCCCTATAGATATCTGGTTGGTATAATACAAAATTAACAATTTAAATTTTTTTCAACAGATAACCAGTACTGATTGTCAACCAGAATATATTTAGCTGTTATTGTGGTTTTTTAGTTTATTAATGTTAAAAGTATTGCTTTTTATGTTGTTGTTATTCCTTTCTATAAAATACACTCAACACTAGTTGACTCACAATTACTTTGCGTTTTAATTATTTTTTTGGTCTTGTTGCAGTCCTTCATACGTCAGCCAGCTTAGCCCTAAATGAAAGCTGGGATCCAGACGTAAGGTAAATATTATATTATATATATATTTATATGAAATATAAACTAAATAAGTTGTATATAACAGAATTTATAATAAAAATAGTACTATTTAATATTCTGATGAGTCACATTTTATACCCTGTGCTATTAATTTTGAGGTAGTGTAGATATGGTTTCCTTGAGTTAGTGTAATGGTGATATGTTTTTGTTCTTTGATGTAATTGGTCTCCTTTTTTTACATTGTAATTAAGAACTAGTATTTTTATGGGAATCCTAATAATTGCACGAAATGTTAAGTATTTTAATGATGTATATTATTAATACTTTTAATAACTAAAGTTGGCAATATATTATGCTTAATTTTTGTTGATAGTTAAAAATTAATGTGTTTACAGATAAAATTGAAATTATTGAGAAAGTCCTATTTTTACATATACTTAACATTTGACATCAATGTGTTAATTTAGAAGTTATGTAGTTATTGATAAATGTTATCAGGAAAAGAATTCAGTATGATTATTACATAATTTATTTATAAAATTATTAAATTTCATGACTAATACTGTGTTAATACATTTGCTACATGTACTATTAGACAAAATTCTTTTATAACTGCTAACAAAAGAAGCACATTGACTTTATGGACTCACACTACTTTGATATTATACCAAATATTAAAAAAAAAACTCAATGGTCACTGTAGCACCTGAGATCAGCCCAGACTGTAACGAATAGGCCAGGGGTCCTCACTAGGAATACTTTGAGAGCCAAATATTTTGCATAACATATTCCTGAGGGCCGCAAGTACAAGACCCACTAAATAACTGACGAACAATATGATTATAACATACGTTTATTACATTACCAACATAAATATACTGTTTTGCGCATAAAAAAGCTTGAAAATGTCTTTTGTTTACTTAGTTAATTCTTTGAAGTTGATGGGCGAAATCTTTCACAGTCCTCTAATATGGCATCCATGTTGGCAGGTTGGGAAGAAACTGAAATTCTTAAAATGTTCTCAACATTCGTCTAGATCTGTACTTGTTTTTTTACAAACTACAGCTTACTGAATGTAGATTCACAGACATAAGTAGATGAAAAAACACACAATATTTTCTGAGCACATTCAAGTAAGTTAGGAAATTTGTCCTTTTCAACAACCCTCCGAAACTCATAGTGAGCTTTATTCTTCATCTTTTCTTCAAAAATACTTTTGAGTTCCGTATCGTTCGAAGATCGATTAATTCATTTTTCAAATCCCTTCATATCCAAAAACAGAAAGATGAGCTACATTAGCTGGTTTCATTGCCCATGGATTTTCTACCAAGCGAAATGATACAGTTTCACGACATGTCAAACATATGGCAGTGCCTTCTTTCTTACCTTTTGCACGTCTCCACCATCACACGTTAAGTTGCGTTGCGTTGCGGTGTTGCCGATACTATTGCTTGCTAAACGTCAGTAAAGCCCGAGGCAAAGATACAGCGGGCGGGGTTTTAACTTCAGTAGTTTGAGTAATTAATTTAGTTTGGAAAAACAACGACAGATTTTCAAAACACTCAGTAAATAAATATAATATTTATTTAAGTTATGAAATATTTTGACTTCTATTCTAACCGTCTAAGGGCCGCAAAAAATTGTGTAGTGAGGATGCCTGGATTAGGCCATGCTCACCTATGAATGTGTTAAATTTACCAATACCATATTGACACATTTCCGCTAATTTAAAATTTGAAGGAATATCTTCTCAGTTAAATGAAAAGCTCATTACTTCAAAATTTATATCCTGAGTTCAACTTTAGTTCCTAGTGTTTTTCATCCTCTTTTCATGTTTTAGTGTTTTCTAATCATCCTTCATTTTAAAAAGATAAAATCCCAAAAATAACGTGTAATAGTAATTTTTTTAAAATTAATGTTGTAGTAAATGCATTTATGTTGTCATGGATTCTGACAAATCTATGACAAACCTTCGTAGGCATAGATTGAAAAATACTTTTGTTCCAATCTAGATGCTTAAGTATCTAAGTGCAAACCTATTTAAATACCATTTGTACCAAAATAAACAAGACTGAAACTGAATCAGCTGTGACTACTTTTGATAGTTGCCACATATTTGTGTTGACATATTTCGTTTGAGGTTAGTTTTTACTGAGATGGTGCTACCTACTGCAGAGAAAACGTTTATTTAAAACGTGAATAAAATGAAATAAAATTAAATTAAATCCTACACATGTTTCAGTACTGTTTATTTTGCCACATATAGTATGTGTGCTTATGTAGGCATGTGTTAGTGTAGTGAACTAGAGTAAATTTCTAACTAGGCCTACTCAACAAAATGGATGACATGTTTGTTGTGTGTAACAAAAGTCACAGATAATTTGCATATGATAAGAAACAACAGTTATTTTAGAAGATAATTGCCATTAAAACAATTATTATATAAAACAAAACCTTCTTATATACATTAAAAATTGAAAAACTATTAAATTTAATACTGTATAAACAATAGTTATAAGGTATTTATTTAATAGTAATCAAGTATTACACGCAATCTCAAATGATTTGACAACCTCCAAACCAACATTTTCTCTTTGCAAGAAAAAAATATTATACTCTCCTGTGTAGTGTATGCTATAATGTATAATTGAGTACTGTAACATATGACTGATCCTAGAGTTTGTTAAATTCTATTTGAATTCTTTCTATTGTACACTTTCTGATCTCATCAACTTGATATGATCAGACTTGGTTGCAAGTTATATAAATGTATATACAGTTTCTTCTTGCACTGGATATATACTCGCAGGGAGTAAAATAGTTTTGGAGGATGGGATGTAAACCTCCCATCATGATTAGGTCCCACTTGTGGTAAGAGAAATGGTGAGTCTCAACTTGGCAAAGTCAACAAAATTAAGAATTGATGAGCATATCATTCCGATTTCTATTACGAAGGCTTATAAGAGATAGGATAACAACTGTGACAGCTTTTTACTAAATTTATGGCTGAAGAACGAGAAAATTAACTGGGTTAATGTAATTTTCAATATGTTTAACCTATGAAACTATACATAACCACTCTGTATCTAAATATACTGGTATATTTGATCTTTACCAAACAGATGTTACTAGTTCAACTAACAGTGCTTTGGGAAGATAACATTCCTAACCAACACTTTTGTAGAATGAATAGTAAGAATTGGTTCTGGGTTTAAGAATGGAGGTTTCTTTCCAAATGTATTAATAATTGAAAAAGGTTCCAAAATGATTGCCAGGAAAGTCTGTTCACATTTTTTTAAAGAGTTTATTACCCAAAAAGATCAGCAACTCCTTGGAAGAATGGTCAAAGCTGCTATGGAGACTTCATGTGTGTGTGTGTGTGTGTGTGTGTATATATATATATATATATATATATATATATATATATGAAGTTAAAATATTACTATTGTAAGTAATTTTATCCACCATTAAGTGCAATGATTTTACCTTGTGTGATGAGGCGCCTTTCGGTCACTTGACCATTGTCGAATCACTGATGAATCAGTGGATGAACTTAATGGTGGATAAAATTACTTACAATAGTAATATATTAACTTCATAAAGTCAGTGCAACGGAAAAACAATGGATAACGTAAAATATCAAGAATATATATATATATATATATATATATATATATATAAATTTTATGGTTGAGAGTATTATTTTTCTTGTCATAAATTGTAAATCTTCACATTTCTGCATGCCAGTTTTTAGGAGAAATATTGTAAACAGCTATGAAAGACTTTTATTTAAACAATATGTTATATGAATAGATTTACGACAGACAATAAATAGAGGAGGTATAGGATGGTAATATAATTTTAATTAATAAAATGCATATACTGTACTGCAGTGCAATACTAAACATGTAATAAAGTAATGTAAATATAACTATTATTAAAAGCATCCTGATCAATTGTAATACATTATAATTATTGATATTGTGGTTACTTCATTTTAACGTGCTTTCACAAGTTAAAAAATAATGGCAAAATGACTCAGTCCTATTCCCGGTTCTATTAGTGTATGGTTTTATTTAGACTCTTGAAGCCATATTAAAGATGTTTTATTATATTTCACTTAGTTATTTATTGAATTTTAAGTCTTATAAGGTATTTAACAGTCAGTATAATTTAAGGTTTGAAATGCGCTTCTAGGGTTTGTCTTTAGGCAAAGATCTGTATTATCTTTTTATTTCAGTTTTCCCCTACTTCAGTAATTTGGATAAAAATTATTAATGCAGAAATGTGTTCTAAAACACCCATTAAAGTTTTGTTTTTATATCTTTATTAGATTTATATTAATGTAGGCAAAGTTATAGTTTTATTATTAATGTACATTGTAATTCTAGTACTGTAGGATGTTTGATTTAGAATAATGTAGTTTATAATTAAATATACAAAAAAACAAATGTTCATATAATATTTTTATCAACAATTAAATATTATTAACACATATCCATAACTGAAAAAAAAACTTATTTTATTATTTTTTTAAACAATTTTAATGCCAAAAGTAATAACAATTTTTTTTTTAATAAAGCTTATTTTTTAACCGAATGTAATATTTTTTTTCATATTGGTTCTAGGGACGATATGGAAATGATGTTAAATAAAATAGTGCCTGAGGTAAGTCTGTTTTAGTTAAAATTATGGAAATTACAAGAATTTTATATCAGATTCTGGGTGGTTATATTCTTATATCAGAAAATATTGAGGATTTTTTCTAAAATTAATCATAGAAATATCTTAGTAATATTATTTATTGTTAATTATTTGTCAACGTTATACACATATAATGAAATTTAAAAGTTTTCATTTTTGTGTTATTCTAATTGAGTTTTCTTGTTATTAGTTTCAAGTAAAATGTTGAAGGTTACTAATTCTGGTATTTCCTTTAATGTAGTACAACCTGGCACTGTAAGCTTTCTTTGGGTTGACTTATCATTGTCAAACACAACAGCCGATAGTTTTATTCACACTTATACTTTTGACTTATTTTTATGTTTTTTACAACTATAATAATTATTTTTATTGAAGACCTCATAATAAAAAAGTTTTATTTTTGTATTATATTTCAAACTTGCTTCTGAAAATTAGACATTTTTCTGCTTTTTTTCAAGATACTCGTATGAATGAAAATATGGTTGCCAAGCCTAACCAGTAGTAAGTATACTTGCTTCTTGGGGCAAACATCAAGTGCTAAGTTATGCAGGCAGCCAGATGTTCAAATATGACTGTGCACTCAAGAATTCTCTATGGATTCTTTTTTGCTGTCTAAGGTCCTCCAAGATTTCATAATTTTTTTCTTGCAGGATTAATTCCTGTAGTTTGGCCAATCCTTGTTCTAATAGGAATTATTTGGTTGCTGATCATAAAATTTTGTAGTAATGTTCTTTCGTATAAATGTTCTTTATGTGCAGTACAGGTTTGTGTGAAAACTCATGTTTTTCTGTTCTTAACTTATTTCCACTATTTCTTCTGTTTAGAAATAAAAATTAAACCATGAGTTTTGCAACAGTTTATAAAACTCACTGATTGGCGGTTTTAACTGATAAAAGAAGTTAATTTAACAATCTCGTTACTGAACACCCCTTGAATCTAATGGAACACCGGCTATCTTTTTATATTTTTCGTGGGTATGAAACTAGTCTGTTCAGTAATTTTAAAGAGAAAATTATTTTTTATACATTTGTAAATATAGTTTTTAATGAGTGGGCATATAGATTTTTCTTTCATTAATCTTTTGACAGACTTTTAAAAAAAAGACAATATACTAGAAATTCATTAGTGTTGTATTCAGAAAGACAAAAATACTGAATTACAAAAATATAATTACGGAAAATTGAAAAATAATTTTTATTATGAAAAAGTATCTGTACAAAATATTAAAACTATCAATTTTATTTTATAATTTAATTGCAATGTTTAGTAGGTTAGTGCATTTAGCCATACATTTTAGAAATGCATATTGTACATTTAATTCCCAGAATATGTATGTAGTGTAGACTACCATTATAGTTTGACCTTGACTTGTCAAGAAATACCTTGACCTTAAGAAAATATTGATTAGGTATAGTAATTCAATCATTGACTTATTAGAATTTATTAATCAATAATGACTTCACTTAATGAAACTTATTAGTGTTCCTAATAAAGTGGCTTGTAATAAGTTTTTTTTGCATGTTTATTTTAACAGTATATCACATTTTATAATATTGTAGTTGAAGTGTTTTAGTTATGAGTTTATTTTTTATAGTATAATCTAATTAAAAAAATAATATAAGGAATAAAGTAAACTATACAAAAACCGCACTATAAGAGGCAAATATTTCTTAATTTTAAAAAACTTATCAAAATGAATATTAAGCTTAAAACACTCATCAAGATTGGTTGTTGTTTTTGTTCTCTTGTCCATGGATAGACGATTAAGTGTTTTTGTAAAATTTCTCTAAACTCCTTCAAAATTCTTGACCACTGCCGATGCCAATACAATGGTGTATAGGGACGTTACAGGATTTCTCGCAGTGAGTCTTTGAGTGGAACCATTCCTAATTTCAGTACATTCGCGGCGACAGTTTCCAAGATATGATTACACGTGAGTTGGACTCTAGGGCAGTTTTTGCAATGGACTTATGTTTTTGTTTTGTCCAGATGAATCTTCATGCCCCTGTAATTCATGCTAACTCCAGCAATGGTTGATGGGATAACTCAGGGATAATCAAATTCATATTACCAAATAAGATTATTAATAATGTTAAATGACATTGTTTTAAATCATTAATTCCAGTCATATTTTTAATACTTTTCTACAACACACAAGCAAATTGGTAACGTTTTCGGCAAAGATATTGTGTTTTGCATTTTAATCTTGTTGGGTAAAACGCACAAGTTCTTCTGTGTCAGGATTTTGAGGTGATTAAAGTTCTTTGTGCAATGTTAGTTTAATGATTTGCCGAATGGAGTTCTTTTAGAATAGTTTTTTGGAACCTTTGTAGTATATCTTGTTACACTAGTACTACAGTCTGTCTAATACGTCACTGCTACGAAGAAAAAAAGACATAGTTACTGTAGCACATTTACCCACCATAAAAGCAACATAACTTGTAAATAATGCTCTAGAAATCAACACTAAGTTCATCACATAAATACTGCCACTCAAATGATGGGTAAATTGTCAGTGCCTCACAGTTGCCATGATAGTAGCTAAGGGTTATTACAAAAATTTTAATATTCTTCATCAGTTTTGATCAAGAGTAATATTATAGTTTTAAAATTTAGAACAATAGCACTAAAATTATGCATGTAAAAGGCTAAAGTAGTGTTTCTGAGTAATAAGTTCAATTTCTATTTACAGGGTTTGAATTATAGACATTCCTGTGAAGGGCCTGATGATATGGTAAGTGTTGAGAGTAATTTTTAAATATTGGTTGTGAAATATATTTTAATTACATTTTACGAATAATTGTTCTTATATTATAGCAAATAATTGTATAGATGTTACTTGTTTGAAGTTTTAAAAAGAAATTTTTCTTATAATATACAGTTGTCCCTTTTTTATATATTTTTGTATCATGAATGTACATGACAATTAGCAAAACTTATGTTTTTATCTTAACAAATTCGCAACTTTGCCAAATTTAAATAAAATTTGTAGGAAACTTAACAAGACCAAAATATTTTCAATCACACTAAACTATCTTCGTCAGTGTCTATCAGTGATGTGACTTACAGTGATTTCACACTAACAGGTCAAACTGTGATTGCTACTTTAAAATAACCGTGATTTTTAACTGTGATTGTCAGTTGCTATTAGTTATTGAAGTTAGGTAATGATGTCAGTATGATTGTTTTATATTAATTAATAATTGTATGAACTACTAAGTTAACAAGTCAAAGGTTTTTCCTTGAGAGTTTAGCAGTTTTTAATTTATCTACTTAACTATATTATCAAAATATTACTAAAATTATAAATAGTATTTATAAACATTTCTGTAATTTTATTTCAATTCCAATCCCTATGCCTTTTGATGTTGTATGTTTTATTACATAGAAGAAGAAATTAGTTTAAAAATACAAATACGTAAATTTTGGTCAATTAATAATATTAATTTCAAAAATTGAAAAGATTTTAAAAGGTAATTAATTTATTATAAATGTTAGAAAATGTTGTTTTAATTTGTTCACTGGAAATATATTTCCTAATATTTAAAATTTTGGACCCAGTCAAAGTATAACCCTATCGTAGATTTAGAAAGATCGTAATTTAAAAGAAAAATATGTATGCATTAAAATTTTAAATACATTATACGACAAAAAATTATATTACATACATACTTATTGCAAAGAAGTAAGTAAACAGAAGTTATTTTGACGTAGAAGGCTTCATAAAATCTAGTAAATTCATTTGAAGATTTTTTCTTCTCACACTGAATTTCCTCGTAACTCGCTAATTTTTTTTTGTTTTGTGGTAGAAAAACGCTCATCGTTGGAGTCTATGATTTCCAAAATTTTTAAGCCTTGCTCAATTGAACTAATTCCTTTTGTCAAGTTCATACACAAAGAATAGTTTACGATTAACAACCTTAGTTCGCCTATCTCAGTGTGACAATTGTAAACAGTTTAGATCCCGCTTCACATGTAGGCGTGATTTGCCACTTCGTCACAGTTTAATTAGGCAAGAACCTGCTCCTTCATCTTGCTACGAAACAGGTCGGTGTAGGCGTGATTTGCCACTTCGTTAGAGTTTAGTTATGAAACAGGTCAAACTGTGATTTACAAATAACAGTCACCAAATCACAGATTTTCAAATCACTTTCCACCGCTGGTGTCTATGTCATTTGACATTGATTTGCATTGCTTAGTATGACTGAAAATATATTGTTTCTTATAAATTTACAAATTTGGCAAGTCATTAATTTGTTAAGATTAAATGTATATTTTTTGTACTGTCTTAAAGTAAAACACAATACTGATATGTTGCCAATATGCAACATCTTAAATACTGTACTATTAATATTAAATACTATTATATCTTTAATAGAATACTAAAGTAGAATATACGTGTGCCATGTTAATTTCGATGTTTTAATTTGAGGTACACCATTAGTTTTACCCCACTTAGTCTACAAACATTTGTCTACTCAGTTCCATTTGTTTAGGTTGTGCTATGCTCAAACAGTGTGGCAATTATAATATCAGTTCTCATGTAAAGCTTGTAATTAAGTGCTAGTGATAGCATGTTTCAATAAGAACCATGTAAATTAATTTAATGGATAGAACGTTCAAATAATTTTTCCTCTGGGACCCAAAGTGTTATTATCGATGTTGTTATTATTAACTTTTTTATGTCACATAAAGCATTTATAAGGCAGTTGCACCCTTACTTATAAGAAGTAATATGAACAAAAATTGTTTACAATCAATTAATACTTAGGTCAACAAAGACAAATTTTATTTTAGTTACTTTTTATTAAATAATTACATTTAGTATAAGTAAAGTAATATAACCTATGCGTTAAAACTGTTGTTCTACCACATAGCCTATAGCATAAAATCAGATGTTTAATGAAATCAAATCTTATCTTATTTTCAGTCAAATGGGAAAAATTACTATATTCCATACCTTGCCCCTTTTGTGAAAAGTTTTTCTCCTGTATAAAATTAAAATTAATTCATTGTTTTTAATTAATGAATTAGTATTTCAAAAAACTGTATTAACATTAAATGTATTTTACTACAAGTTTAATAACATGTATTTGGACTTGAATAGATAAATAAAAAGTATTTTATTAATGATTGAATATTTGAACACGTTATATATATATATAAGGAGAGTGTGAACTAATAGAAGAATTTGAAAAGGGTTATACTGACCTGCACTATGTCTATGTCAATAAATAATTAAAAGGAAAATCAAGTAACATCAGAAAAGCACTTCTGAAGATGATTACCATGTAATCGAAATGTACATAAAATAATTGTAATAAACATTTTTGTATTGTGGTGAGTTTTATTTATTTAGTTAAAACGTTAGTTTACAATGCTCAACAAATTTATTAATTAACATCATAGCTTTGATAATTATTAAAAAAAAATTTTTAAATTAAGAAAAGTCTCATTATTGTTAATTGTGTTTAAAGGATTGTATTTAAAATTGTTCCAATGTTAAACAATGTGTTACAAAATCGAGTGTTGGTTATTTATATATTTCAAGACAGAAAATTTGTGTGCTAAAGTGTTTCTTAAGATAATTTAGTTTCGTTTAAGTTTTGTGAAATTGCATGATTTTGATTATATTGCAAGAGATAGGAGAACCGAGTTGGACGTATTATTGTTATATTACAAGAATAAAATTGATATGATAGAATTATGCCCGCTTCAAGTATTTGGATAGATCCTATTTTGCTATGATCAAAGTAAACGGTTCAAAACTAAATGAAAAAATTCTTCTGTCAACAAACTCAGTTGTAGCAGTATTTGTCAAGTATTCCCAAAATATTTCAAGCACATTAAAGTTTTTATCTTGAACTATTTTTAATTCATTTGACATATTCTTCATCATATGACTCAAAATGTTCCATCCCATTGAAGAGCTAAAACTATGTATATACAATAAAGGTTTAAAAGTATAAAAAATATTCATAGGAAAATTTTCTTGATCATAGATAGTATGAATATAATTTTTGTATGTTGTACCTGCAAGTTAAACTAAAAAATGAATTATTTACTTAATTGATTAAATAATTTTTGTTTGCAAAACTTGTCACGTTAATAGATAGCTGTTTCATATATAGTCCAATCCCGGCAATCCAAATTAATAAATATACGATTATTTCGGACTACCAAAATGTAAGCGTACTATATATACCTACGGTGTAAATACGGCTACATATATGCCTATAAGGTATTGTAAAGTACGTATAGGCTAATGTTAAGAGTAGAGTTAGTCACATATGTACTTGTGAACCTAAGCTCTCTTTGGTAATGCTTTCCAAAGTAAGCCACTTTCATCTGCACTGTAAACATAATCGGAACATTAATTTAATTCACTATCTTTTTCCAGAAACTGTTGACGGAAAAGTTCTATAGCATCCTGATTATTAGACAATTTTTCTCCAGTGATAGGAAGCCATGAAATTTCATGTATATTTTTGAAATTGTCAAGCCAATGATCTCTTTCTTCTTGGGGTAGAATTCTGAATAAAGAATTTCACCTTTAAAGGGCCAGATATAGGATGGTTTCGTGATTGTATAGCAGAAACTACCAAAACCCACTGAGGTCACTGCTACTGTGATTCATGGAGGACAGAAACGACAAAATATTTTGTTTCTCTTTGTGTTACTGATTGTAGAATTTCCAATCCTGAAATCTTCCGCTAATTTTTTAGCAGTTAGCTCAATATCAAGTGGTTTTGGAATGTCACAATTATTAACAAACGAAAGTGTTTTTTTTTTCTTTTAAGAGACATTATTATAAAAATTAAAGTTTAACACACTACGATGACAAAACCATTCTACTGTCGGATTGATACAATGAGGCCATTGCAAAGTAAACAAAACAATGTTGCCTTCCTTCTTTGAACCTCTCCTATAGTCACTTATTTCTTTCTCATTTTGATATTTTCCAAAAGAATCTTGGATTAGTGGGAGTTTCGGCCTACCGGAATTTGGATTACTGGGATTTGTCTGTTGGACTGTACAATAATTTATGTGTGTGTGTAAGTGATGCATTATTTTTCTTGCTCTAACCTTTTTAAGGGGAAAAACAAACAAATTAATTTTCAAATATTTTATTTGCAGCCAGCGCATGTGAAAGCTTGTTTCCTAGGATCTTCTTTGACAATTCCAATCACGGACGGAAAACTTAATCTAGGAACATGGCAAGGAATCTGGCTATGTGAACATCGGGACCAAGCAGGCTCTCGCAAAGTGAGTAATTTATTTAGTAGTGTAGTTTTGTAATCTAACTTTTATTTAGAACTTTTAATATTGTATGAAGCAGTTTAACAACATCGATGAGATATGTTACAAATTTTTGTTTTTACTTTTAACTGCAGCCATAAGCATTCTAAAAATCTTATAATTTCCTATTATTTCAAAAATTTGTTCATTTCATAGTTGATCTTGTTTCTGGTTAAAGAGAAGGAGTGTTATTTATGTTTCTTCTACTTTAGCCAGAGTTTTGTCCGTTTAAACTATAACATTCCATTTAACATCTGAATAAGAAATTGATATTAATAATATTTATTTTCATTAGTACAAATAGTTCTTACATTAGTTCTTTTAGTTCTTACATTAGTCATTAGTTGTTTTACAAATAAAAAATATTATAATTATCCCGTGGATATTCTAAAGTATTTAAGTGTATGTCCGTGTATTGTGACTGTACCGACACTTTTCTTACCTTCAATTTATTAATGTAAATTGTGCAAGAATGTTGTTATTGTGGGTAACTCTTTTGGAAGTATTATGGCTAGTTCATATATAAACTTACTCTATTTAAGTGTCTCTGTATTTACATTTTGTATTAATTTTAATAATCTTGGGGTATTCAGGAATTATATTTTTGCATTTTATTAAGGTCCTGGATTTCAATGTTGTAGGTGGTAGTTACAATCAATGGCTGCTTACGCGATTCTTCACGGTCGCCTCTCAGCCCTGTATCTCCGATGGCGTCGACTAGCAGTTAATAACTCCAATTCAATGGCACAATCGCTCATAACTCCATCCTAACGAGTGTTTCCCCGGGTAAAATGTTACCCATAATTATTGTAAATAAAATTCACAAACTGTATAAATGGGGTACACTGTTCGAATCAGGTTTTTAATACTACAACAAACAATAGGAAATATAGTAAAATTACCAGAAAATATAAAGTAAACAAAAAAACAAAAAAAAAATGGGCAAAAAATGGTACCAACACTTTTGGGTAATACAAGTATTTTATAGCAGTGGAAATAATAAATTATATTTTATGAATAATGGCTTTGTGCTTGTAGGTCAATGGCTTAATCTATTCAAAGCTCTTTATCAGCCTTATTATGAACCTTTTTTAAGAAAAGAGAGACGCACAAAGTTCATGGATCAACTTTCATTTGCTTTTTTCTAATATCAAGATAATTTCACTATACTAAAACAATAAACAAGTTTACTATATCCATCACAATCAAATACAGAAGTTTTGTTTATCATACTTTTATAATATATATATATGTAATTTGGTTTTTTTATAAATGGGGAAATATAGTTGAATAAAGGTTGTTTTATTTTTGGCAAATCTTAGTTTATATTTAATAGTTTTTATATGATTCTGATTGGATTAAGATTTAATAGTATTGGTCGTCTATTTGCAAGTTCACTGAGATTTGTCTGGCAAGAAACAGAAATTTTTAAAAAACTTCCATTGGTTAAGTTAACTTTATATATGTAAATGAACAGCTTGTCTAAATTTAACAGTTAGATTAGATCCGGGAAATATTAATTTCTCTATGTAAGATATTGGTCACCTTATGTACATTAACATTTAGTATTAAATAAGAAAACAATGTGCTAAAGAAAACCCATTTCATTCGACTTTTTTATAATAGTTTGTTCAGTTAGATTTTTAATGGTTCCAAATAACATTCTTAAAATTATTTTTAAAAGTTTACTAGAGCTACATTTTAGAAGTATTGGTGATTGGAAAAACATTTTGTTACTAATAAGTTTTTGTAAAGTGTATTTCATACAGTCAAATTTAACAATTGGGGATAAAAGATACTATACAATAATAATATAAAAATTATGTTGGAAAGTTATACTATTATCTTAAGGATTTTTATGTATTATATTTTACTTGTGTCATAGTATTGAATGAAATTTCATTAATTTATTTGCTATTTTTTTAAAACTAGAACTGGTTTATTAATATGGTTGAAGGTGTAAATTTGAGATAAAAATATTGTTTGAATAATTTCATATACTTGGATGAAACTGTGCAGTAAAATAAAAGCATCACTGACTTGAAAAAGAAATAAATTCTATATACTTATTGTAAGGTTTTAATGTATTGTAGGTGATTCCAAGTATAAGAGCATCAATAAATTCTAATAATATCATAAAAATAGATAATTGTATTTATTTTACTAAATAGTGTAACTCGAAAGTTTTTTTCAATTGGATATATATTCAGTTTCACCAGAGGAACAAATAATTTAAATTTAGGTGAAACATGAACAAAGAATTTGGCAAACAATAAATATTCTATATTTTTACATTTTCACATCTTTAGTTGTTTTAAATTTGTAATTGACTGAATGTAATTTGTAAAATAAACATTAAACATTGTTTATAGGTTGTAAAATGTATTGTTATTTACAAAATTTTTCAAACATATCGTTTTCCACAACATGACAATTAAAACTTATTTGCAGTAAGCGCAAAGATATGTAATTGTATTTTCTAATAGTTGAGTTATGTTCTTCTCTGGTATTTACAAATTATGTATGTTCTCACAAAACATTCATTATGTTTCTGCATATTATAAAAACCTATTTTTATAAATTATTTTATTTTATTTCAGTATAAATTTCATAGAAAAAGTCTCTGTGATAAAAGGAAAACTGAAATTTGTCTACACTAAAATAATGTACACTAGTAAATTTTAATAATACTAAACATTAATAATTCAGTTAATTGATTAATACACTTCTAGAAAATGTTAACTCTATTTAAGTCTAAAAGTTTGTATAACATTTTTTTTGTTTTTTTGTTAATGTATTAAATGAGAGGAATGCTGAGATAACTATTGTTAAAAAAATTGTTATAAACTTTTAACATTTCTCAATGCAGTGATATGTTATCAGTGTACATTTTAATTTTCTCCAGTAATTAACTTCAGTTATGTAAATCTGAAATAGATCTAGAATCATAAAGCTTGAGGTTTGTGCTGGTATGGAATGAGTTAACGAAATCAACAATACATGAACACAAAAAATATCGAAAACATTCTATGAATATAACATACGTTATATGCAAATGCATATTTATAAATACATAAATTTCATTGAAAGGAATAAATTATTAAGATTGTTATATTTATTTTTCGTTCAGTAGCTTATCCATTCCTAGATTTATGCTTAAAACAACTTGGTTTGAAAAAGCTTATTCTTGTAGTTACCATTAAGTATGATATTAGATAAAAGTCTTTTCTCCAAAGCCATGCAAGATATATGCATTAATATTTTCAATATTTTAGTAACAATTTCCATATCACTTTGACAGTCAAGCCAAATATATCCAGCATATGAGTTCTAATTGCATTAAGTTCCAACTAGCAACAACAATAGTTGTAAGATATTATTTCATTTTATTTTCATTGCATTGTTCTACAAATACATACAAGTAAAAAGAAGCTAAATCGGTTGGACTAGGATATAAACATATGACCTCCATTCAATTTGAGGCAACACTCGTACCATTCTTGAAGGTTATGCATCATTTTGGTGTTTGTTGCTTGTTATATAAGTGTTTATTTCCTGCAGTTTGACACTGTCAGGATGTACAAAAGGAAATGTGTCTTTTTGTTTATGAAACCATAGAGGTCCACATGATATACATCTGAAAACCATTCATTACTCAGAAATTCTGTCAAATGTTTTCCATAGCACACTGCTAATAGTGAAGCGCTGTACTTGACTCTGACTGTTTTGTTTATACAGTCTTAAGGTTGCACAGTTTGTATCTTGTAAGGAAAACCACCAATGTTTTTGAACATTCTTCTCTCCTACGTATTGCTTAGTTCCAGCTTCAAAGATGTTCGGTTTAGGCTGCTTTTCGGTGACTAAAACACTTGCTCCAACACTCTTGTAGTTTTAATTTGTATAGACAGTAGTTGAGCGATCTAAGAAGCCCTTCTGCTTTGTCAAAATCCTAACTGACCTATGAAAATTTTTCAGTAACACTAGTAATCCACAGCATTACTAGCCGCTTTTGTGAACTTGTTCCTGAAAACGTAATGCAGTGTGTGACAAACTGGTCACCTGCTTGTATTATTCCAAATAACCGAAAGTAATGCTCTACGATGTAAGTTTTCTCTGCAGTAGTAAATAATAAATAATCGTCCTAAGTAACCGCAATTGATTAACCTTTATGTTCATTTTATTTGCAAAGCGATCATCAGATACAATAAAAACAATATGCTTTTTACCTCCATGCAAACATTATAAATAAATGTGTGTGTAAGTTTTAAAACATTGCACCATTCAACCTACCAACATGAAACTTAAAGAAATTGTTGAGTACACTCCTTCGAAAATTTTTGTAATAGTACATCTATCCTACGATGGGTGTCACGTGTTTATACAAAGAAAATCAATTAAATTGAATACTGGATTCATTTAAGTTTATAATTTTAATTCTACAAATTTTAATATTATCAAATATTTGAATTTGGCTACATTCACATTTTTTTAAACTGAACAGTAATTTTATTTCTGACATTGGCTAACCTAAAAATGTAAAATACAAAACCATGTTAAAAATTGTTAAAGAGTTTTATTGTTTTATTGGTGTATTCTAAAACCTATCCCAGCAAGTAGGAAAGTACATACTATATTTATTCCAGGTTTATATTGATCCAAGCAAATACACTCCTGTGAAAGTTTCTGTCATAGTACATTTATCCTACAATAGGCGATGGTTCTTACAAAGAAATTAAATTAAATTAAATACTATATCGAAAACATTTAAATAAATAAATTGAAGCAACACTTTACAATGTTCTCCCAATGTAGAATAATCTATTTTCAATAAAAATGACAATTTAAATTGAAATTTTTTTATTATGAGTTTTTCGGAAATTCCTCTCTTTAGATATAGAAAGTGGGACGGTTAAGGTAGTTTTAAATAACTGTCATGCAATCTTATCTTTTCTCCAACTGATTTATATTGTTACATTTTGTTTTTGCTAATTGCTAATAACATGTTCTCATAGTTTAAAAAAAACTCTATAATAAGTACTCTACATTAAAACTTTTAAACCTCAAATATTTTCATTGAAATGAAGCTTTTAAAAAATTAAATGAAAAGGACCTGAGATAAAAATATGAGACCATGAGGTTAACATTCAAAATAAAACATTCCATGGGCCTTTAGCCATTTTTAAGAAGAGACAGCAGTAAAATATTTTAAAACATATCTCCTAGATGAGATGCATTATTACTTATATTCCTAGCATAGGCATGCAAAAAATTGGTCAGAACCTGTATATTATTCATGGTTATATACCATAGGTGTATGGTTTATTTCCGCCGCTACTAACTAAGCTAGATTATTTTACAGTTATGTTCACATGTATAATACTATGACTAACTGTTTCATAAAATACTAAGTTTTTTAATTCTATTTGAAAGTTTTATTGTGGATTTTAGAAGCTAAAAAAATTGAGAATCATTGTTAATAAGGCTATCCCACAACACTTAATGCAAATAAAGTTAGTTATGTTTTGGGTTTAAAATATCAAGACAATGTGTTATCTACTTCACAAAAAAATCTTAAGATTGCGTAAAACTCAATTTATTTGCCTTCCCTATAATATCAAATTTATGAGAATAATTAATTTTGTACAAATCAATTTTTTTTAAAATATATAATAACAAATGATAAAATAAAAATAACTTTTTTAAAATTATGTAATGTCAAATTATAAAATAATAAGATGTCATTACTGTTTCCCCTTACACTAAAATATTCATAGAAAAAAATTATAAAATAAATTCTTTATTTTGTGGCTTGCATTTGAAATAAGGAAATCCCACGCTGTATAAGTTTACTTCAAATTATCCAGTTGTTCTTCAAAAATGCCTCTACATTCAAAATAATATATTTAAGTAATTTTTTCCTTTTTAAAAACTATTGCTGTTTGTATTTTAAAATATTACTATTTGCTTCAAATAAATTTGCTGCTTCTATAAAAAAAAAATATTTTGTAAAAATATTTTTTTAATTTTGTGTGCTCAGTTTATTGATAAATCTCCCCTTGCAAAAAACATCAAGGGGTTTTTAATAAAATTCATAAAAGCAGTCAAAACATTCTTGATTTATATTAATCTAGAAGGATACTAGTTAATAGTTTTTTATTATTTAAATGAAAAATAAATTGTAATGTTCATAAGTATTCTACAATTGGCACATTTCATGTGATAATTTCTTTTACTGCATAGAAAACATACTCATTGAACTTTTATCTGGTATCTTATTTAATGAGATCTTTGGTCTGTAAGTGAAGTGCAGTTGTTTCAACAATTTTAAATGCATCTATTAGATGGAGGTTGCAAATTATATTAGCTATGAACATCTATCTTAGCCTTTGACAGATAATTTACTTGATATTTTGTTTTTTTTTAATTTGGTAATTAAAAAAAGTACTTTAATATGAGTTTATAAAAATATATAATGTTTCTATAAGTTAACACATTCAGTTTACTTTGCTAATAGATGTAGTTAATGAAATATATTTACCTGTTTAAGGTACGACTGTTTTGCTCAGACATGGAATCAAGTGAATTCTCTTGATGACTAAAATATTTACCCACAATATTATATGGAAAGTACTTACATGATGTTGACATTACTATTTATCCCACTGCTTGTGGGAAAACACTTTTGTTCAATAAATGGTTTGTTGATATAATTTTTCCTCCTCTCTATAATTAACTCCATTCAGTCATTAAGCCAATATAAAATATGTACAGTGAGTTTTTTGTCCTCAACACTCTGTGATTATTTTATATTTCATCAAAGACTGAAAGAATTCAAAATTACATCAACAAAAAGCATTAAAAGTTTAGTTCAATACATTTATATGGCATTTCTCGCAGTATTTCTGGCCTTCAATTTCAAAAATCCTTGTTTTGATATAGAAGGCTTCATTGGTTCTTTTCTTACTTCAGTAAGCTGCTACAAGGAAATACGAATAACATTATATAATTTCAAACTTTGCACAAAAACACAATACACATAACATTTGATGAGAAAAATATATTGACTTGAATGCTGTGGGTATTTTATACTTGCAAAATCAGACAAATATTTTGGTATTTACATTATGGTCTTTGAGTTAATGTGTGTAGTTACAATGTGTATGGAGTATTTCATATTAGACATTGGTTAAATTGAAATTCCCAAATTGAGTAGTGTCTATAACAGGGGTTCCCAAACGTTTTAGTATCATACCCCCTTCCTCTTGAAATGAAAACCTCCTACACTCCCTCCACTTTACACTATCAATAGATGGTAAGGGCATATAAAAAAGCATCAAATCTTATATATATTGCAAACAATTTAATTATTTATGCATAATTTCACAAGAAATGTGATTTAACATTTTATTTTTGTAAGGTAAATTTTAACTGGTAAGAGAAAAATCTGCTACTGAAATGGATGAGCTTGTATTTTTTACACTAGCAAGCCTGTTTAAGGTTGTATTTTAGTAAGGGCACAATTCAAGTCATTAGCAGCATCAAGTTTGTTCCTAAAATACTATATACATTTAGTTTATCTTATTATTTTTCAACTGGACTTGCGTCTCCCCTGATTTGCCTTCACACCCCCCCCCCCCAGTTTGGGAAACAATGGTCTATTATAACCTATCAACTAAATAAATAAATGACAAACCAGTTGAACATCAAGTAAAAAATAGTAGTATTTTCATTTTGACTTATATTTAATCAGTTTATCATTTATGTAATACTTCGAATGCTCAAATAAACATGAATTATAACCCACCAACGTTCCATATTAGGTAAACATTTTAGTCATTTAGTGTATTTGATGTTTTTGTGTAACATATATAAATCTCATTATAATTGTTGTAAAAAGCAATTGTTATTCAAAACACAAATGTTAAATTTGGTTTAAACTTTAATCACTTGTAAAGTTACACGTAAACACTCTTTTGATCAAATTCACTACCATGTCTAAGAAAACCTTTATTTATAGCTATTTTGGTATTATTTCAAATTATTTCTCCATACAATAAAAATGTTTTATAACAAGTTGGTGCCTGAGTACCTAACCAAAAAATATTTCGCTTGAGTAATTTTTGCTTAAATAAATTAAATTAATTATACCAAATATTTCCTAATTTCAAACGCTTTTTACAAGGCGTTTTTCTAATACGGGTGTTATATTGAGTGTTCTACCATTATGGACAGTGGAACTTTTTTTAATGTCAAAACAATTATTTGATTGTGAACTGACGAACATGTGTGCAGTTTGTATATTGTACAGTGTGAATAGAAGAATTGTATTAGTTTAATTGACTATGATCATATACACTTATGTTTTATACTATTTGTTTAAACTCATCAAGTTTATTTCTTACTTTTTCAAAATATGTGTTGAAATATTGTCCGATCTGCGAGCTTACAATGGAATAAAAAAGTAAGATTGTTTTTCTATTTATCTATATACTTAAATGTAGATGTCATCTTAAAATGTAACAGCATCAAGATGGGAGAAATTCCGCCCATACAGTGACAGAAATAACTTGATTATAGAAATTGCATTTAGATGGGTTTTATTTATTGCGTTGAAACAATACAATATTAGTTTTGAATTATACTGTGTTTAATACCTAAATTGCTAAAGTCACGCCTGATTTCAATTGTAACAGCGAGAACTTGTTACTTGCTTGTGAACAAAATTTTAAAAAATTAATTTGAATAATTTAAACACATTTTTGTAATTCTTGATAAGTTTCATAAATAATTTTAAATTAAATGCATTAGTCAGATAATTTTGTTAAAAATTTTATCAACTTTAAAAATTAGTTTAATGATAATGAATAAATTACAATATAATTTCTCATTATATTAATTATAAACTGAGTGAGTATAAAATTTGTTTTCATTTTTAGCTTTAGCTACTAGTTTATTTATATTTATCCTGACCCTAGTTTTTACAGAATCTGTGTGTGTTTGTGTAAATAACAATTAAATTATTTCACCTCGTAACATTAAAAAATTACAGGGAAATGTAAATATTTTGTAGTTAACCATCAATATGTCTAACCATCAGTAACAACATATTAGGTTATTACATTAGCCACCATAATCCAACACTCTTTTACTTTTATTGACTTTTTGTTTCCAATTTTCTATGAAACAATACTAATCTCTCAGTTGGGGGAAATTTGCCTACTCATGCATTTAACTTAGTTTTAGATTGAAATGCAAAAGTTTTGTAATCAATTTTAGTCCACTTCAAATTATTAAAATCCTCAAATATTAATGTTCTACTGTATAGTAGCATCCACCTAACCTTGCACTTGTTAACTCACGCTTTCTTGTGTTCTACAGCTTCTGCATCCGATGTATCTACATATATTTCAAGATTGTTTGTTATTTCATACTGAAGCTAATTTATCTAATATTGGCCGTCCTTATTGTGTTTGTAGGAAAGTATTTATACAGACTCAACACAGCCCTCCACCTCATCCCTATTGCAAACTCTTAAGGCCAAGTGCACGGGTAAATGATCCTCACTATACATGCACACCAAAAAATTGATTTTAATAAAGTTAGACAACTTTGTAAGCACCAAGTTATCTAAGTTTAAGTGCATTCATATATGTAATAACTTGATAATGTTATGTCTACTGTTCAGTTGGTTTTCATTAGAATAAGATTTACAGATTCTCGATTCAGAGTTGAAAATTACTGTGAAAACATAATATTGTTTTTTCAAACCAAAAAAATATAAATTTTCTTAGTTACTTGGATTAGAATGGAATTGTATCACAGTAATTATATAAATATTAATTTATATCTAACATTTATATATTTTTCATGTTTATTTCCATTATTAGATTTCTTGACAATTGCAAATCAACTGTATGATCTACACACAATTTTAGCACTTATTTGTGAAGATATGATAAAACACTGCAGAAATAAGCTTTTGCTAGACACATTGAAATCAGGCAGATGGGGCGAGCCCAGATAGACGTTGGTTGGCCTCTCACTGCCATAGCACAATTACTATTAATTATTGTACATAAATGTGTTTGTTTTTTATAATTATTTTATGAAATTACATAAAATATAGTATGTATTATATCTATAAAAAATATGTATTAAGGGAGATTAATAATAAATAATAATAATGACAATGTATAGTACAGTACTACAGTAATAATGTACCTCATTATGGGGAGTAGCTTACAAACACGTGCTAGAAGGATGAGATTCTTTGCTTGCTTAGCTTATGAAGGAGACACGTTTTATTGCTTTAAATGACATTGTACAGTTAAGGATTGTGCATAGCTGTAAGGGATTGTGTTTTAAGTGTATAATGTTATATACTTTCTAAAATGTGAAAGTATACATATATTAAAGAAACCAGATTTGTTTAAGGTTTTTCTTTGTTTCAATATTTTACAAAAGTATAACATTTTTAATATTGTTATATAACATTTTATGCAGCACTCAAAATTTTTTAAGCATTTACATTTATGCACATTTGTTTTAGTTATTGTAACAAATAGAAATATACGGGGAGACCGGAAAAAAATTTAACATTTTTAAAATTGGCTAGTACACATGCAGCAGTCGTTTGGTGGGAGGTCTGCGATAGCTGATCTCTGCAGATGATGTGATTTCATTATTGATGGGGCAGTGGACAGTACAACACCATATATTTGCTTACGATGCATATGTGCGAAATAGTTAGTATTATAGGTACGCAACGGCTTTTTCGTATTGAGAACAACGGGAAATATTCTTAAAAAGAAGTCTCGTGGTTCGATATAAGTCTGCTACAATGCCACAAAACATTGAAGTCAATGAGAGGATTCCGCTGTTTTTATGCAAATGTTGCTTGAAGAACAAGAAAATACAGTAATCATCATGAGTGATGAGGCTCATTTTCATTTAAACTGTTTCATTTACTCAACTAACACTTCTCGAGATGCAATGGCCATGTTGTGTCACTTGTTTTCAGGAAGGCTTGTTTTGCGTTTCGGTGATATCCTATAGCACCAACATTTCCAGATTTGATCTGTTGTGATTTATTTTTCTCTGGAGCGTAAATGGCAAGTTTAGATAAATATTTTAATGTAATATAAATTCTAATTAACAAGAAAATTAGAAATGAGTAATGGTAATTTAAAAAACGTCCGTTTTTTCTAGTCACTGTATTTGTTGTATTTTCAATTTTTTTTGTGTAACAAGTTAACTACCAAAAAAATTATAAATCTTGAGTACTAAATTTTTTTAAACTTATATTTGAATTTAGATATCCTAAACCTATTTTATTTTCAAAATTTTGTCATTTTTTGTGCTGTATTATCTAAATTACCTATAGGTCTAGTATTGTTTTTTTAATGTATGCTACCATAGTATTATTTAATATGGTACTGATTTATATGCTTTGAACTTAACAGAAATCATATCGACATCTGTTGTGATTCTTTTCAAAGAACAAATAATGTCAAGTAGTTGTCTTTCCTTCTAATGCCTCCCCCCAGCCCTAATATGAAGTAACAGTAGTTGGATTATGTCTGTAACATCAACACTCCAGATTCAATTCCGACACTTTCAATTCTACTTTTTCTGAATTGTTTATGATAGATTCCCTTATAAAGGAAATTTGCATACAAAGTGTTATTGCTTATATATTTATTAATGATTATTACTCTCATTAAAATATATTATACAGTAGAACCTCTCTAATGTATTATGTTTGGGACCGACGAATTCAAGAAAAAGATGAATTATGGAAGTTGTGAAATTGTGGGCAAACATAGCACTTATATAGGTATGTAATATAATTAATGTTATACTTACATTATTTAAGTCAACAAAAAACTCAACAGCACTATAAAAACTCTAGTAAATAGCCTGCAGGATAGTTTGTAATTACAAATACAGTATGTTACTCTATTTTCATAAAAGACATAGAAATACATATCACAGTACTTCGTAAGAACAATAACACTAGCAAGAAATGATATGGTATATTATATCTATTTACGTTTTAAATTTTTTTCTAGTATCATTTTCTTTTGTAATAAAGAATTCTTTTCTGATGCCACCTATACTATGTGACACTGCAGATGATGTGTGTTGTTAATGTGACGAATATGATAACAAATTACAGAATGTGACTAATTAGAGAGATTCTACTGTATTTTTTTAATATCAAATTTTATTGTTTTTTTAAAATACATTAAACTTCTTATTTCATTCTATTTTGAAAATATATTATCTGAAACACTTTCATTCATACTGGTGCCAATACTAGGGAAAAGCGGTTGTTGTCTTGGGGATTAAGACTTGATTTAAAACACTGGGTAATTGCAACACTTAGGTCATTAATCACTTAAACAATAGTTTATGACTATCTGAACTTTAATAGTTCTTTAATATTAAGGTTTGGATAGTCATAAACCATTGTTTAAGTAATTAATAAGATTCACCGAACGTAATGGACTACAAAATTCAAGACTTAGGTCATGTTAAACATTTTTTTATCGCAAGCTTCTTTTATAGCAATATTGAAAAATGTATAGCAAATTTTCAGGTAAGATTTTTGCCTCTCGTCTTTGGTGTTTATATATGTGTAATTTTTGTACCGTCTGCCGTCGCTGTCTGATTTCTAAACTTTGCCTCCATGCTTCCCTATTATAACAGTGTTCCATCGATAAGTTACTTGCACTAATAGATTTATTGATAGTTTCTTCCTATAATAGCCTGGGTCTTCACTTTCTTCTCTCCAGTTGCGTCCAATTCAATGTAACTCTCGATAATCTTCCCTCAGGCATCCTTTTTAAATATCCGAACCATATCAGCTGTCTCCTCCGAATCTCCTCTATAACTGTCTCCTTCTCTTCATGTCTCTAATGCTTACATTGGTTCTATATTCCCGTCTAGAGATTTGACATAATCTAAGAGCATCCATTTCTACTGCGTTAATCTTGCTCTTGTCTGCTTGAGACATTACCCACATTTCGTTTTTTCCACCATATTGTTATTTCCATTTGTTACACCACTTGTTATTTCTTCACATCACCATACTCCATTCATCCTTTTTTACTGCTCTTTGTCCCTGTCCTACTCTGTTTTATTTCCTTTTTTTTTCTTTACCATCCTTTATTATTTCTAATCCTAGGTTTTGTCGCAGATTTTGATTTCTTCACCCCCTTCCAACACCAAGTTAGTCTCCATGAGGTTTTCAATGCACATGTATTTTGTCTTATCCGTAGTGATTAGCAGTATTCCTCTATACTTTCCCTCTGATTCCGTATTCTTCTAAGTGTTTGTTTTAATTTATAATCTTAATTTTTACAATTAGATTTCTTAAAATGATATATACTTGGTTTTCATATATAAGGTTTAGTGCTGAGGCTGGAAAACCCATATTTGCTCTATTCCTAAGCTAAGTGGAGCCAGGTCTTAAAACCTTATATTGCAAACTGCTTCTCCTATACCAATGTTCTATCAGTGTCTACACTTTCTAGTGATTGTGAACATAAAACTCAATAGCGATATTTTAAGTTAAATAATTTTTTTTGTCAATATCCAGTTTTTCATTTAAACTTGGACATATTACCATTCAAACAACAATAAATAAGTAAAACGTTTTTTGGTGAACCAATTAACTGAATATGTCAAAGGTGTGTGTAAATTAAACTTTTGAGAGCTGCATCATAAGTAGAAATATTTGTTATTTTTACTATATTTATAATCATATTTTTTATATTCCAAAAAGAGTCAATAACACACTATGTGTTTCAGTCTTTGCTTTAACTTACATCCTTTAAAATGTATACACTAGCCTTAAGTAACACATACTTTGATTTTAAATAAGGACAACTATTTCGAAAGGTATGTCATTCTCTTTAACCAGTGTCAGTCTTGGTTCACGTTTATAGTTCAGCGCCTTATACAGGATATAATTCCAGGGAGGGAGGCTACATTCTTCTACTGAAAATGTTAAAAAAATTGTTTTCACCATTGATTTTGAGGAACTAAATTTATATATATATATATATATATATATATATATATATATAACCCGCCTACACAATAAATACTCCACTGTAATTGTGGATCACATCCAAAACCCTGTTTTCAGTCTAGGGCTAGGCAACTATACGTTTTAAAGGTTAAGGTATAAATCCTATAAATATGTGTAATTTAAATGAATTGTAAATTTGTTAAAGTAACTATTACATTTTGCGATACTTTTATTACCATAGACTAATGTGCTCAGATTGATTATTCAAGTTTCTGAATTTTGATGTAGAATAGTATCCTTAATATCATGCAAAGAGAATAGTGAGCAAAATTTTGATTCAGAATATTCCTAAAGTTTAAATAGAAATGTTCTGTATTTCTGCAATTTTTTAACGTTTTGTAAGACATCCTTTGTGTAACAAACAATGGAAATTTTATTTTAAAACACTTCTATTGTAAAGATAAAGCTGATTTTATTTAGGAACTAAACTTTGGATTTTAGTTTAAGAAAAAAGTTATCCTAAGTGATTAAATGTAATAGAAAATTTATTTTCTATAATTCTAAAAAATATTTTAAGAAGACTATGTATATATACTTATTAAAATATGCATAACTACAGCATTAAAATAAGAACAGTATATATATATATATATATATATATATATATATATATATATATATATATATATATATATATATATATATATTACCCATTATATCAATCGATACTTTACACACTATATTATTTATAACGTTAAAAAATTTAATTTTTACAAAACTTAAAACAGGAAAGGTAATCAAGTAAGTTAATATTTAAATTATTTTAAACGGAAAAGAATATGTTAAGAGTTAACCTTTACACAGGAGTAATTTCCTTAAATGGTTTTGAAATACATTTAAAATTTTATCAAATTAAACAGAAAGTAGTTTACTGTGATGGAAAATAAGATTAGTTTTAGTAATACATAAATAAAACATAAGTTTTCAAAATTTCGTTTTGAATTAACGCCCATAGTTTTTCTTATAAAGTTTCATAATTTATTAATATATTCAGTGGTTTAGGCCTGTTATACTTGGTAAATACTTGTAAGAAAATATTTTGTCTGGTTTTTTGGGCAATGTTTTAAAAAATTCAGTGTTTTGGGAAAAATTACAAGTATTTAGTAAAAAAAAGTTGTTCATTAGCATTAAAATATACTGAGTAGTAGTGAAGAGAGCTGCACGTAGTGAAATTGAAAGTGCAAAATTTTTAGAATAGGTTTGACCAGTTTCTCTAAGTTTTGATAAAATATTAACTGAATCACATTAAAAGTACACACACTCTAAAAAAGTAAATATAATAAAATTAACACCTCTGTTAATAATGAATGATACACATTTATTTTGTCAGGTATATAACCCTAAATGCAAAATATTTTAAAATTATGTATATGTGGTATTTTGGCACTTGTAATAACTTTTTCACAAAATTGTAATTTAAAATGTACCTAGTTGCAGTTCCTAATTCATCTTCACATCCTAGTCGGTTTTTAAGACTTCGTATTTCATGATCTACACTTCATAACACATAGGATAACTTTTACAAAGACAAAACATTTTTTCTAAAATTTTCACTGAAGTAAAAAACAAATGCAATATATTTTTTTTAGAGAAAGATTATAGTGTTCTAGTGGGTAGAACTTTTACTATGTAGGCCTGGTGAGCTTCAAATACATTATAGTCATTCTTGGCAAACTCATAACACAGTTAACTTATTTGTAAAGCTTGAATTTTACCTGCATTAATTACTATAATTTATTTGAATCATTCCTTTATAGGTTATTTTCCTTCAAAAATAATATTGAGAGAAATTAAAGGCTTTTTTTAAAATCATTTTCAAGGCATAACGCAAACTATGCTTAAAACATATGAAATAACATCCATATAAGATTGATGCTGTAAAAATTTGAAACAGAACATACATCAGCAAGTTGATTAAAAGTAATTTGCATCATGTTGATAAGAAAAATTAAGATAGCTTTTGTATGCAAATATTTTCTCTAAGAAAATATTTTCCTTTTATACATTTTTTTAATAGTTCAAGTACATTACTGGCCTCATTATATTCAAATATGTCATTAAATTTTTATTTTTAAACAACCAAATCTATGATTCATGAAAAATGGTCTAAATTAAATTAAGGTCTTTGTTTTTGCTGATTTATATTGAATCAAATGAAATACTACTATTAACTTAAATAATAACATAAACCATATACCCTACTGCCAGATACCCTACTTGAACAAAAATACATGTTTTATCACATCCTCTAAAACGCTCATTACAATAACAATAATGTAAAGATTTTTTTCAAATTACTAATTTAAATCTATGAGGATCTATTGTGCATATTTTGATTCTTATTTCTTCTATATGATATAAAATTCTTCTACACAGTATAAATGTTTTATGTGCTTACAACAGTAAACACATTATCCACTGCTTCTTTTTGTCAACACATCTGCTCAGTGGTTTATACTTGTAAATAATGGTCACTTATATTTATAAACCCTAGATAACATTTTGTTGTACAAGAGATCTGGACTGATTTTGATAAACGTTCTAAAAATTATGCAATAAATCTTGAATTGTGGCCATGTTGTTTCACTTTTTCAAAACATTAATAAAAAAATAGTTTGAAGATCAATGTTGAAGGAACGATACAAAAATGGTTGTTCTGAAAATTGTGAATATGACAGATTTGATTTGTTTTATGAAATGTTGTTTCATCATTTTTTTATATTAGTTTGTTACATGTTCAACATTGGTTAAATGAATAAGGAAAATGTTTTTTTTTTTTGTATATCAAGATTGATTTTGATGCTCCTTAGTTACTCTAGTGCTAATTTATGATCTTTTTGTAGCAAAAGTTAATGAATCTAATATGTCATCCTTAACAGTTAGCTTTATATCACTTACATGGTTTGTTTTCATTTTCAATTTGAAATTAGAACATTTCAACAAATATAAAAATATACTTATAGGAATAATAAAAACTTACCAATAGTAACATCTACTTTTGACTAAATGGGATTGGCCTTTTCTGAAAAAATACTCTTATGAACTTTTTTGTTTTTGAGCTAACAAAAGGTTGCTGCTCTATAATGGCTGCCCTAATTTAAGATTAAAAGTAAGTGTTACTCTAATTCACTGTTACATATTTTTATATATTTTGACAGAAGGTTTATATCGCTATTCTTGATGTAATTTCATTTTTATCAAGTTGTTTAATTTTAAAAACTAGTTTCAAAAATTTGTATATTACGCGTCTAAATATTACGTTTAGTTTGTTCATATTGAAAATAATTTGACTGTGAGGAGTATAAGATTCTTGTTGTGGTGGATCCAAGCTTCTACTTGTTTAGCACAAAAAGCATTTAAATATTTACATGCCACCACTTGAAATTGTATATTTTGTATTTACCTCTTGTAAATTTGTTGTTGATGATGTTGTGGGATGTAGGTTATTGTATTTAACACTGTCAGTTGGAAAAGGCCTGAAATAATGTGTAGATTTAACACACGGCACAATAAGTTCTTTTTTAGACAAAACACGTTTTGTATTGTCATCAATTAACTATATATTTGTATTTAATTGTAGTATAATTTATTTCTTTTATTTATTATAAACATTTTGTTGCTATAAATAATTTTTTTATTACAAAATATGATGTTTGTTGTTATTGACTCCTATTCCTTATAGTTTTATGAAGGTTTTTCTAAGCACAGACATTCCAGATTCTTTTAAATTGTAAATGGTTGCAGCAAATTTCATGTTCAATTTGCATAACAGAAAAATAGTTTTAGTATTCGATAGAAAATAAATCTAAATCTAGATTGAACATTCTATTTTTATTGCAGTATTTAGTTTATCTCCTTGTTTTATTTTTGTAATATTAACTTTGGATAAGAAAATATTTGCCTTGATAGTTAGTAGTCATAAGGTTTACCTTCACACAAAATAACAGCTAAAACACATTTGTAGGCAACAGATCTCTTTTTGAATAAGCTTGAGCATGAAAAGTAGATAAATCAGCAGTTATATTTTTAAAACTTCCCGTTTTTGAGTTGTCTATCGTAACGGTTTATTGTAAATATTTGCTTATTGACTACACTCAGTGGTAAAAACCACTACATACTGATTTTTCAGCAGGTGTGTTTAACACTTGGTCTGTGCTTGTTCAATGCTGTACATTCTTCTCAATAACTCACAGCATTGAACAATGCACTGATCTAGTGCAAACATTTTTTGTAGGTATCGGTTTTTTGCCAAAGGTAATAAATAAGCAAATAGTTTTCTTTTTTTAAATATTATTTGTGTATGTTTATAACTGCTGATGTATTGTCTCATAACACTGTATATTTATCTGTGCTACCTACCTTTGTCATGCCATGTGAAATGCACATACAAATTGTTTATAGAATATCCTATCAAAATAGAAGTTTTAAACCCTTCATTTTATATTGATCTGTTCTTGGCCTATTATTATTTACTTAAAAACTATTTATATTATTCTGTTTCATTCAAACTTCAAATCATTAAAGATCTTTTAATAAAGAAATTAATTGTTTCTTAATAAAATGTAACAAAATTATAGCAATACTATTATTATTTACTAATAAAAAGATATAAAACTTCCATGATACCACAATTGTTGGTTGTAAATCTTGTGGCTTTTTAAGAACATTTATTTCATTTGAATATTTGATTACTAGTAGCTCACGTGAAGATGGAATCAACAAATGTTAACATTTATTTATCAATTTGTATGTCAAATAACCACTACTTATCAATGTTTCTCAACTAATCAGTACATTGCCCAAAGCTACAAGTCACGTACAAGACTCCTCCGTGACTAACAGCATTGAACAATTCACAATTCACTGACCAAGTGTGAAACATGTCTGGTGAGAAATACCAAAAAGTGTAAATTTTGCAAGTAAATTAATAATACTTGTCAACATTTTATTAAATTGGTTTAAAAATTGCTGAGATAAAACATCCACTACTTACCTGTCGTAAATCAGTGTCTATTTTGATGACATGTGTAACTTCAGTGGCAGCGTTTTTAATGGTATGTTCTTGATGTGGTCCAACATTACATAATATGTACTGGGTTTCTTCATTTGGTGTATTCTGTACAATTAATTTTTCTGAACCAATCAAGTAACTCTTTTTAATACTATAAGTTGGGACATCTTTTTGAATAAATATATTTTCCAATTTGTTCAATTTTGCAAAAAACCACTACTTACAAATACTTATCAGCAGACAGGTTTCACACTTAGTCAGTGCATTGTTCAATGCTACAAAACATGGACAAGATTACATACTCAGATGTGTTGTGTTGCTGTGTCAAGCACCAAGTCTTGTACATGACTTGCAGTATTTAACAATGAACTGCCAAGTAATGAAACATCAGCAGTGCTGAGAAATATCAGTAAACATGTTTTTTTTACTCACTGTAAGAAAACGTGTGAAAAATCCTGTTTTAACAAAACAATACGTAAATTTCAGTATAACAAAATATTTTTACACTTCAAAAATTTAACTACAGTTTCTAGGTCATGCTTCGAAAGGATACATAAATGACTGACAATCTGTAAAGAATGCAGCAAACATCCTGTCGAAAGCTATAGCCGATTACTAAAGCTGTCTTCTCAATGTGTAGAGTCATCAACTCTCCTCTCCAAGGGCTAAATTACTTTTTTGTTAGCAATTGTGCAATCAGAAGTTTAAGTACAGTGTCGTGTTGTGCCATGTAGTACTATACACTATAGTAAACAGTGTACAGTAGTTTTAAGTGTCTGTAGTTTATGTCTTTTATGTTGTTCATAGTAGAGAAACAATGGGTTAAAAGACATTTTGGACAATCTAGACATAGAGTACTATCTACAATTTTTAAAAAAATGTACGAAATCAAAGATCTGTTGTCTGTCTGTGGCCTTGCATCTATTCAAAAAAAATTAGACTTTTTTTAAAATAATCTTTCAAGTTAAATTTATATTTTAAATAAGAAAATTTTTTTAATTCATTATAGCTTTTTCATAATTATATACTTTGCTACAAAATAGTATCCTACCGTATTATAAATTTTATTCCTACACAAAACTAAATTTAAAAGTGATGTTAAACAATGTGTATTCAATTTATTTTCAACCCTTCTGCTCCAAAAATTACTTCTATAAATTTTAAAAGTTAAGAGTAAAATTATTTAATTCATTGTAGTACTATATTGTAACAATTAGCGTACATTTTGTTTTAACAACATTTCAGTTTAATGTAAGGTTTTTCATGGTCAAATTTAATTATAATGGGATTTGACCTGTATTTGCATTTCATGCTTAAAGAATAACAGAGAAATAATTCTTGAATTTTGTAGTCCATTACGTTTGGGGAACTTTAATTAATCACTTTAACAATAGTTTATGACTATCCGAACTTTAAATATTGTAAATTTGTGAAATCTTAATGAGACAGAACTTTTTCGATCGGTATGTGGCAATCTTCATCAGTGTCTCCTGCTTGGAAGTGTGGGATCAAGCGGTGACGGTTTTAAAGGCAGGTTTTCAACAGTATCAAAGAGTATATGTGATTTGTATTGTTTGTTTGTTTAATATGTTTGTACTTTGTGTTTTTGTCTCAAAAGAACATAATGTACAAACATATTAAACGAACAAACACAATACAAATCACACATCCTCTTTGATACTATCAAAAACCTGCCATTAAAACCATCACTGCTTGACCCGACATCTTCAAGCAGAAGACACTGATGAAGATCGCCACATAGCAATCGAAAACGTTCTGTCTCAGTAAGTTTTCACAAATTACAAAAAATTAAAGTTTGGATAGTCATAAACTATTGTTAAAGTGATTAATTAAAAGAAAAATAATACATGCATTTATTTACCCATCCATTCTGCATCACTGTTCACAGCTACCTGTCAAAAACTGATTTTTAAGGAGATAATATGATGAACAAGAGAAAATGTGTTTTTTTATGAAATAGTCATTATTGGAAATTATTATTTTATTATAAAATATTGGTATCTCATATACTTTTTATTTTGTCAATAAGCATGTAAGGTTCTTCTTGTTCCATGTTTTTATTTTTGTTCAATATTTAATTAAATATAGAGAATGTAATATATTTTTTCTTGAGATGTTCCTGACATAACAGACGACAAACGTTGGTGAGTATATTATTGAGGATTTAATAGGCACTTAACTGCCTATTCATTTCATTTTAATGTAAACAAATTTTAATGAGTTTACAGATGTTTGTGAATAAATATTTTATATTACAGAAAACAATTTTAGCATGCTAAACTTATTTGGGATTTAAAACAGGATTTGAGGCAAACCTACTAATTCCAAAAAAGCTTATATTTCATTTCCACTCTGGTAAATGAATAATTGCAGTTGAATAAGTAAATGAAAATATATTTTATCAAGTTGGAATTAAAAATTTTAAGTAGTTAAATTTTCCAACATTGATTCAGGTATATTCATGTCACTAAGTCTGGCAGAACTTGAGGCAAAAAAATAAAATAATTAGCGAGAAATATAATGTACATGCTATACAATAACCATTATTTTAAAAAACTTACTTTCCAGTTTAATGTATTTTAACCCTTTATTAGTGTGTGGTCCTACTAAAAACAATACCTAACTTGGCAAGAATGGTTAATAACTTAATGTCATATGAAAAATATTAATCTAATTTATTTTTTGTTAAATTTACAATGACACAAGTTTTTTTTTTTAAATCAACTTATATTTATTTAATAGCAATGTTGTATAAAAAAATTAAATACATAATAATTAAAAATATTAATAAAAAGATATTAAAACTAACTACCATAGCCTACTACGGCTAATTGTAATCGTCAAACAAAATATTGTTCTTCACAGCATTTTGCTTTTATAGGTTTCTATTATCACAAACATTGAGACAATTATATCATATTTGATCATTTCAATCAGTTATTATAGTGTATAAGCATTTTTATTACAAATATAAAATACCAATTTCAATGACTAATTATTTTAGTTCAATTTTATACACTCTGTTTATGAAGCATAATTGAAAGCGGTTTTGTATTTTGTTCATGATTGTAAGCATTATTTGTAACATTGTTTTTCATGTGATTTTCAACATTTGAGTATCTATAGTAAATAAAGTTATACCCTTATTTCTTTCTTTTATTATAATAAAGTTTTCTAATACACTTTTTTCAATTACAGAACTATAATTACTGTGTTGCATGTTTTATAATTTGATTTCATTCCTTCAACTACAGGAAATCACCAGTAAAACGTTATAAGGTAACTAGAATAATTATAAGAATTTTACAAGAAAAGAACTTTTTCTTAAACCTAAGAATTTTTCTCGGCGTGATCATGCTAAGAACTTTTAAAACTGTGAACAATTTTAGTATTAATTACATTTTAATGATTCTCAAATAAAAAGGAAAGCAAAAAACAGCAAATATAGATTTTTATATTCACAAACTGATGTTGGCATACATAATATGTTAATTACGTAAAACATATTATTTCTTTACTAATTTTTTTTACTAAATTAGTATTACTTATAAATGCTATAAATAATCAATTATCAGACATGAGATTATCATTAGGCAATTTAATAAGTAAATGATTTTAAAGTAATTGTATAAAATAGTGCCATATATAAATATTATTTCTTGTTACTTGCCATCGTTATAAATATCTTGAGATTTATTGTACATATTTTATGGATAATTAAAACTAAAAATGAAATTTCTCAATATTAAAGAATGTTTGCTATGTTATTTTAGGACTATTAAAGTTAGTTGATATTATATGAAATTTACATTCATTCATACTAATAAATAGGCAGTCTATTCTTAGAAGAAAATATTTGTGCTGTTCCTTAGACAGGCATTTGAAGAAAATTTCTACAATCATGTTTGCCTTTTGTTTAATAAGTACTTATTATTTTATACCCCACCAATTACATTATCAACATCACTTATTGGATTTTCTGAAGAATCAATTGGATTAGGCCCAGGTCCTACATGTTTGACTTTCTCCTGTACTGAATTAAAACTACTACGAATATTATCCAATGCTTCTCCTAAACCGCTTTTGATTTGATTGAACTCTTGTGTCACAAGCGAAAGTCGTCCGAGTAGATAATTAAGGTTCTCATCAACTTCACCCATCCTGCCAGTTATCTGTCCCACTTTCCCCTCCATACTATCCATTGTTTGAAGGCTGCCATTAACATACGTTTCTGTTTGCTGTTGTAAACGATCAAGGGCTCCTGCAGATGCGGTCAGCTGTTGGTACATTATTCCAATTTGTCGCCATACTTGACTAATTTCTGTTTCAATTTTAGAACTTAAATTAGTCAAACCTCCATTTTGATTATCCAATATTGTTTCTGATATATCGTCAAACCTCCTGTTTACTGTACTATTCAAGTCTTTTCCTTGTAGTTTAACCAAGTCGCCCACTTCTAACAAAATTTGATGAACTCCATACTCGATTCTTCGCTTTGTATCTAAGACATTATCAGCAGTTTGAATCATTACTTGCTCCACTTTTGCTAAACCTTTTATTTCCTTTAATAATTGCTCATAACTTTTCTGAACATCAGAATAGAAACTTTCTGCAAGCACATTAGATTCGGATACAGATTTATGCAGTTCTTCTTGACCATTAGTTAAAGCTTTACTCATTTCATCAATTTTAACTTCTAGCTTGCCAAAACCCTTCTCACCATTACCTAATAATTCATATTTAATTTCTTGGAAAGCATCATGTGTTGTGTTAATTAATAACTGAATGTCTTGCTTATTCGATAAAGAGCTTAACGTTTCAGATGTAATATCTGTTTTTTGCTTTAATTCTTTTAATGTTTTTTCCTGATTTGATAAAACTGAATGAAACGATGATTGCCAGTCTGGTGTTTGACTTGACTGTAGCTGTGACAATTTAGCCTCAACACGACTGATTATGGCTTCTGTATCTACAACTTGAGTTGATACTGCTGTAGGTGTTGCCCGTAAGATGTGGGATTCCAGTTTCTCCATGATCACTGCTATGTTGTCAATTCGTGCACTGAGTGAGGCTTCCAAAGCATCAACCCTTTCTGAATTAACTCCACTGACTTTTGGCTGAGGCTTATCACGAACCATTGTTTCTACATTGGTCATCCAGTTTTGAATAGAATCTTGAATTGTATCCACAGTATAAATACCTTTCTCTCTTTCAGTGTTCTAAAAAAGAAAACAAAAGAAAATTAAGTTAAAAAGAGAAAAGTGTTAGAAGTAGTAATCGGTACAGCTATAGTCGTATGCACCATAATAAACAGTACTGAAACAGTTGTAAGATTTCATTTTATTTATATAGTTTTACAAACACGTACAAACAAAATGAAGCTAGATCTGTTAGACATGGTTATAAACATATTCCACATGACCTCCATTCAATTTGAGGCAACACTTATACCCTTCTTGAAAATTTTGCATCATTTTTGTGAAGAGGGGTATTTTCATGCTCATTATACACATGGTAATGATTTCCTACAGTCGGGTTGGTCATCAAGGAAAATCTTTTTTTTATCAACTTTTCCTTCCCCCAAGGGCTAAATATTAGTTTTTTGCTAGCAATTGTGACGTTCAGAAATTTAAGTACAGCATTGTGTTGTGCCTTGTAGTATAATACACTTTAGCATACAGTATGTGTTACAGTAGCCTGGCAGTATGAGACCTGTGTCAGATGGTGTAAGATCGGGAGGAAAGTTTGTTCAAAAGGAGATGAGGCAGTTGCCAAAACTTTTTAAATGAGAGCATGTTGTCTATGGCAGTGTGACTGGTTGTGCTATCTTGCTGGAACCATTGTGAATGGAAAGGCAGTTTTCTGGTAAAACAAAATTTCCTGAGGTCTCCTATAAAATGATCTAGAATATTGCTATATCCCTCATTCTACTACAGCTGATTTAGTTTCATTACTGTTTATTTGGACGCATATAGTATGTGTAAATATGAAGTCCCAAGTCTTAAAACAAAATTTTGAAAGTTAATCAATACATCGAAAAAAAAAGTTCTTTGAATTAAATATATTTCTTTAGACAAATTTGAAAATATAGATGTTTAGTTGGAATATTAAAAAAATCAATTATTTTCAGTGCATATATTTTAATAAATACTTGCACAAAGTTTAACCCAAAATATTTAGCATATTTTCCATTACATTATTCACATTCAAGTTTAATCAAATTCAGTAAACTCACTACTAAAGATAGTTTGTGAGTTTGTAGTTTGCTTAGTTTGTGAGTTTTGTATTAACTAAGGGTAGAGTTTATACAAACTAAATGTGTTTTTTTTTTATTTATTGTATCCCATCGCCTATGATATATGGTAATTATTGTTTAATTTTTGGTTATGTTCTTCTAATGGTATTTTCACAGGCGATAAATCATGGAGTTATATAACTCATACTGTGACATAAGATAGTCATTGGAAAATGTGTCCCATTTTCACTTTTATGTACCACTTTTGTATGGTTTGAGTTGAAAACCAGGCACATTTTCTAAAACCGTTGTCTTTCTAGAGTATAAGATCTCTTAAGGATGTTATAGATTAGTGTGAATAATTACTGTTAATAAAATGCCAGATAAAAAAAACTGCCATAAAGAAATATGACAATATAAACATAGAAACCCAATCTGTCATTCCTATCTTAATTCGTTGAGTATAAATATGAGTAAAATAAAAGTGTAATCATACCTGCTGTTCTAATTTCATTTCAATATTTCTTATCCTGTCATCTAGTCTCTGTTGGTATTGGACAATTTCTGTGATTCTGGTCTCCTCAGATCGTTGCTTCTTATCAATGGCTGATAACATTTTCTTCACTTGATCTCCTAATTGCCTCTCCCGATACTCATGCCTCTCTAGTTTATCTGAAGAATCCCGGAACATATGCACAAGAGATAATATGGCATCACGGATATCTTCATTCCTGAAACATTATATATACATATATATCATTATGAGTTAAATAGCATAACTCTCCTCTTGAGATTCTGTGTTACTGAAATAAACATTTTGAAATCATTGCAGTTGCATTTTTCATTTAAATATTTACTCATAACAATTCACAGATAAAAAAATTACAGCATATTTAAAATACTAATAATAAGAATGAAATAAATATGTATTATTAGTTGAATATTTTCCAAGAAAATTGCTTTTATTTTTTAACCCTTTATAGAACTAGGATTTTTTGAATAATTTTGGTAAACTGTCTGTGGTTAAAAAACTGTTGACATTTTGTTGGCTCAATATTGCCTATTAGCTGTGCTGTCTGAATCGGACGAATTGTCCTATTCAGTAGGATGTTTGAGAATCTTTATGGACAGTGTACTGGTAAAGCTAAATATGGTGAAGTAAGTGATCATAGCCTTCCAGTGCAACACTATACAAGAGTCGCTTGTTGTAATCATCTTGAATTTACTGAATAAATCATAAATAATCATTGAGTAACTGAGTAAAAACTTTTAACTTACTTCCTGCCGCGTTTCGAAACAATCGTTTTGTTGACAAACCGGGTAAAAATTTTCACTCAGTTACTCAATAACTATTTATGAACTATACAAGAGCATGCTCCTGCATTTTTCTTCCCTGACACTTCGTAAGTTAAGTTGCTCTCCTTTATTAGCCGTTATATTAATTATTCTTTATATTAATTATATATCTTGCCAATTAAATATACAGCAATGTTAAATTAAATGCATTACTTACAAAAATTTTTTCTGACTTAAAAAGTTAGGTAACAAATTTTGAACAAAAACTAATTATTTCATAAACTTCTGTGAAATTCCATTTTTGTTCTATACACAAAGAGGTATTACAAAGTTCGTAAACTGTATTTTTTCTTTTGAATAGATTTTGCTACAAAAATCCACATCTTATGCAATTTGGTAAAAAGAGATGCTACGTAAGAAGTCGTTTTATGTAGATTTATAGATCCTTCATATTTACCACATACAATCATTTCAAGAATTCTGGGTGTCTATCGTAATTGATCAAATAGAAATGACAGTTAAGATGGAACTACCAAGTTATGCTGGTAAAAGAACATGTTTTATAAACTTTCAAGAAAGCCGAGTAAGTTTGACTTGTATCAAACTCAATAACATAACAACATACAACACACTCACACATTAAACATACAACATGCACATACACACACAAACAAACATATAACACACACACACACACCAATATACAATACCTTTGTATGAAAAGTTTTGTTAAATTTTAATATAAAAATTGTATGAGTAACAAAATGAGTTTATTGGTGACAATTTTATATTCTCAATTGTATATGACAATAAAATCTCTCTTTACTGCAATGGATACTTAAAATAAAAGAGAAAATATGAATAGCTTGGAATGATTAAATCACAGTAATCCCTAGGCCTATAGGTTTCTAAAGTCATGGTAGTGCACGGACGTTCTGCTTGGTCGCAGCACGAGTGTCTTGATCAAAAAACAATTGGGTTACAGAAGATATAAATTGTTTCCTCGTCCCAACCTATAGCGATAGGGATATGATTAATTCCAGCTTCCCCTTTGTCCGAAACAATATGGAGGAAAATGTGTTTTGTGAAGCTTTTCTAATACTTTATCAGTTTGTAAAAATGGAAAAATTGCATAGGGTTGGTCTGGCCGACAGACGTGATTACTTCATTTTGAATGGTTTTAATAGAATCTAGTTTAATTAGTAAAGTTAATAATAAAGGAATGCATTCATGGAAAATCTTTATTAGATGTTGAATAATTTAATGTGTAAATTTTTTTTATGAACTAAATTAAAATCGGTCCTTAAAAAATGTCAGACGCGCCTAAGGGAGTTTTCATTTCAAAATTGAAATAAGTTTTATATAACTTACTATCATTATATTGAATTAATTATAGTAAGATTTATCAAAATATAAAGTAGTCTAATATATTTACTAACAATGAAAATTATTTAATGATAATATTTCAACTTAAAAATGTACAATAAAGTAACATAGCCTAATAGGTCTGTTTTACAACATAACCTATAACACAAAATTCGGTTATATGAAATCGTATGTTTTCATTTAGTTTAAGCTAACATGAATTTTGTCTCGGCAAAAATACGCTACAGTTATACCCAACGGAAAGCATTTTATTCTCTTCAATAAGAGTAGTGACACATTCCTATTGTGGGTGACATTGTTTTCTTCTGTATCTTACTGGTAATCTAAATAGAATTTATGTTAGAGAATGTGGTTTTATGCTTTTTCCGTCCAGTTTATCCTCGAAAATATAACCAATTTATTGAAGTGAGTAGGTTTACATTCAATAGACCTCCAGCATGTATAAATCTGTAACGCAAAAGATATTTTAAGTTTAGATTTTATACACAAATGTAAATAATATACCCGTTTCACTAAAATAATGCTTGAAAAACGTATTCATTTGCGTACATGCATCTTCCTTTCCTAAAATCAAAACATTATTCTTCGTTTCGGATTAGCTGCATTATCAAAATGGATTACCTCTATTATTTGAATATACAGAGTAGAGTTTGAAATTTTGATAATGGAGTTAATTGAGAACAATGGAGAACAATGTTTTAATGTTAGGAAAGTCAGAAGAAATGTATACCAATATTCCTAACAGAAATAAAGGTGAGTATATTAAGTACTTGGGAAAACGTTTTTATGCAGTTTCAAGACGATAAGCCGGTATAACTTATCCACCTACGAAAGATGGGAGAGAATTGTGATTATCTATGGGCTCAATGTAGAGCTTTGGCAGAACATAACCTCTCATACGGTGCATTTTTAAGGCCTATTTCTTCAGAGAGAACTATATTTTGTTTTTCATTTACTCGATTTCTTTAACTACTAATGAAGCTCTTTATTTGTGAGAGTCTAGTTTGTAGGCTACAAAGCAGAGAAAACTCGTATGAATTAATTATGAGTGCGGTTACCAGTGGCGTATATAGAAAAACATTTTAGGGGTGCCACGACAATCAAGACGTCCCAGCGGGTCCGATGGACTTAACCAGGCAACATTTTAGATATTGATGTCTTAAAAACAAGTTTTTTAGGTATAATTTTGATTTCGTTAGAATGATAGTTAAAGTAATGGAATATATATAAATATGGAAGGTCAGCTTATAGAAAATTATAAATGGTTGTGCATCTACTATTTGTTTTTTTTTTGTATGAAATTTCTGTGAGGGATACAAACTGTAAATTGAACTTTTTTGTTTAACAGCCACTATATTCAATACGAATATAATTTCTCAGAATACAAATGCCATTAGCATTTTTACACACAAACAGACTCAAGTAGTTTGAAACAAGTAATTTTTAATTAATACTACCATCTGCCTCTCCTTGGAGACGTAACGTATCCACACAGAATCGATAGTTTTAAACAAATACCATTTAATACAGTGTTTATCGATAAAGTTATTTTTAAAATAACTGAAAGCAAACATTTAAATGATTAAACATGTAGGGCTGTAAGATTCAGGTTTTAAAAATATGTTCACTCAAACTTTTTCTCTTCAATAAAATAATTGAAAATGTTATTAATATTTTAAGATGTTACTATTATTTTTAAATTGGAGAAGTTTACATTTTATGTACCAAAAATATTTATAAAATAATTTTCATTTAATTACGTATATTTGATAAACAAATCTGTGTTTCAGAGGAAATATATCTTAGAAAATCCTTTCAACGCTTAACTAAACAAATAACATTTTAATCTGTGCGTCACAGAATTCAACATAGGATTTAGTTAGGCACATCAAAGTGACTAAACTTGAGTTTTATCAGCCGAAACCAGAGCGGGCCGGAAGTTTAGGATGGAGCTAAGAGCTACGAGATAAGGCTTTACAGGCCTATCTTGTGGTGCCCTATTTACTCAATGCCTACCTATTGCTGTCCTGGAAATTCGTCTGTCTAACTAGCCTGTCTCGAGAACAGTGGATCCTCCAGAGCCAGATATATTTATTCACCAACAAAACTAAACCTCTATTCTTATTGCACCACTGTGTGTATAGGTACATTATAAGTATGTATTTTTTGCACCCTCAATATTTAAGTGTCATTTACGTGTCATGTTTAAATGTGACATTTACACATGAGGTTAAAGCGTGACGTTAGCAAGGAGTTTACCTGTAACATTTACACGTGATGTTTAAGTGTGACATTAGCAAAAATTTTACATGTGACATTTACATGTGATGTTTCAGCGTGATATTTACACGTGATATGTAACTGTGACATTTAGAAGTGATGTTTAACTGTGACATTAGAAAGGATTTTACATGTGACATTTACAGGTGATGTTTAAGTATGACATTTACACATGGTGTTTAAGCATGACTTTAACACGTAATGTAATATGTAATTGTGGCATTTTTACACGTGATGTCTAAGTGTGACATTTACACATGATGTTTAAGCGTGACATTTACGCGTGATGTTTAAGTAACCGTGACATTTACACGTGGCGTTTAGGTGTGACATTTACACGTAGTATTTAGGTGTGACATTTACACGTAATTTTTAGGTGCAGCATTTACACGTAATGTTTAGATGCGGCACTCATGCGTAATGTTTAGGAGTGGGGTACGTAATGGGGTTTAGATCTATGTAATGATATTTATACGTGAGGTTTAGGAATGACATTTACACGTAGTATTTAGGTGTGACATTTATACGTAATGTTTAGGTGCGGCATTCATGTATAATGTTTAGGAGTGGGGTACGTAATGGGGTTTAGATCTATGTAATGATATTTATACGTGGGGTTTAGGTGGGAAATTTACACGTAATGATTTAATTTATCATTTATACGTGAAGTTTAGGGGTGACATTTACACATGGTGTTTAAGTATGACTTTAACACGTAATATGTAATTGTGACATTTTTACACGTGATGTTTAAGTGTGACATTAGCAAGGTTTTTACGTGTGTAACATCAACACGTGATGTTTAAGTGTGATATTAGCAAGGATTTTACGTGTGACTTTTACACGTGATGTTTAAGTGACATTTACACATGATGTTTAAGCGTGACATTTACGCGTGATGTTTAAGTAACCGTGACATTTATACGTGGCGTTTAGGTGTGACATTTACACGTAGTATTTAGGTGTGACATTTACACGTAATGTTTAGGTGCGGCATTCATGCGTAATGTTTAAGAGTGGGGTACGTAATGTGGTTTAGATCTATGTAATGATATTTTACGTGAGGTTTAGGTTTGACATTTACACGTAGTATTTAGGTGTGACATTTACACGTGATGTTTAGGTGTGACATTTACACATGATGTTTAAGCGTGACATTTACGCATGATGTTTAAGTAACCGTGACATTTACACGTAATGTTTAGGTGCGGCATTCATACGTAATGTTTAAGAGTGGGGTACGTAATGTGGTTTAGATCTATGTAATGATATTTTACGTGAGGTTTAGGTTTGACATTTACACGTAGTATTTAGGTTTGACATTTACACATGATGTTTAAGCGTGACATTTACGCGTGATGTTTAAGTAACCGTGACATTTACACGTAATGTTTAGGTGCGGCATTCATACGTAATGTTTAGGAGTGAGGTATGTAATGGGGTTTAGATCTATGTAATGATATTTATATGTGGGGTTTAGGTGGGAAATTTACACGTAATGATTAAATTTGTCATTTATACGTGATGTTTAGGTGTGACATTTACACGTGGTTTTTAGGTGTGACATTTACACATGGTCTTTAGGTGTGAAATCAACAAGTGGTGTTTAGGTGTGACATTAACACGTGGTGTTTAGGTGTAACATTAACACGTGGTCTTTATGTGTGACATTAACACTTAGTGTTTAGGTGTGACAGTAACACGTGGTCTTTAGGTGTGAATTAACACGTGGTATTTAGGTGTAACATTAACACGTGGTCTTTAGGTGAACTAACACGTGGTGTTTAGGCGTGACAATAACACGTGGTGTTTAGGTGTAACATTAACACGTGGTCTTTAGGTGTGACATTAACACCTAGTGTTTAGGTGTGACATTAACACATGGTGTTTAGGTGTGACATTAACACCTATTGTTTAGGTGTGACATTAACACGTGGCGTTTAGGTAAACTAAAACGTGGTGTTTAGGTATGACATTAACACGTGGTCTTTATATGTACTAACACTTGGTGTTTAGGCGTGATAATAAGACGCGGTGTTTAGGTGTAACATTACCACGTGGTCTTTAGGTGAACTAACACGTGATGTTTAGGCGTGACATTAACATGTGGTGTTTAGGTGTAACATGTACTTACGTCACGCTCCTAGCCCCCAAAGTGACTTGAACGTCGAGGGCGATGACAGCGAGCACCAGTCCAATGATTCTCATGCTGGGTCACGACGGAGGTCTGGAACAAACAATTACAACATTTAAACATGTGCATTGTACATTGTACATAAACGTCCGTAACAATGACGTTAACCTGGCTGAGATGTGGCAAACATAGTAGGCTATGTGGCTATGTTTTGTAGACATTACAAGGATATAGCAGCACCTGAAATAAAATACATATACACCTATATCAAATTGTATACTGAACAAAATGAGTTTTAAAATAGTTTTATCTTCGATTCCGTTAACAAAACACTTACTATGTAAACTAACACAACCATTGATAACATTTTAGGTTTCTGCTAGATTGTATAGCCTATTAATATTTATAGGTTACAGTTATCTGCCGTTCTTTTTATTGCCATATTAACTTTTGTTTGTGCGAGATCCTTCCGCCATCAGACCTTCCTTTAAACGGTAGGTTACTTCCCTAGTTCATACACATTTCTGGTTGATAAAGCTTCTTCGAAAAGCGTCTGTAAAAGTTGATGTGGCAAGGCTTGGGTAACACTTGCAATCAAAATATTAAAAGAAGGTATTTCAGGTGGGCGCCTGTGACAGACTTAATGAGATAAAACACGTGTTTGATCGGAAAATCCAAATATATTTTACTTTAAGCCCGCATATTGCAAAATATTAAGTTTTACCACTATATGAGCTCATAAATGTAGAGATTTTATAAATACAATATGGGTTTTCGAGTTCGGGAGATGTTAAATTTTCACAATCACGGTTGTTAAATGTCGGTTTTTGGAATAAAACAATTAGTTATTCCGAATAATTTTTCTTTCTAGCAACGAATGCATACATTGAGGTTAGGTCGGGTAGCTTTTACCATGTCCCTGATGAAAAGCATAAGGTTTAAAGAATATACGATGATAAAAGTTCGAAATCAACGATGGTCACAGAAGAATTTGGACTTTTATTAGAAGTCGGTAAATATTAGGTTTTACTGGATAATCTCAAGGTTTACCAATATACGGTCTCTTACAGTAACATACAGACCAAAACTAATAATTTTACACTTACGAATACTGCCCACAAAACCTTTGGCCTCTGTAAATGTTTTATGCATCAACTAATTTTATAACCTCGCTAATATGTTAATTTGTTTAGTAAAAACGTAAATATTTCTCCGTTCATCTTGTAGAATAACATCCGCAAACATAACCTTAGAGGAGCTTAAAGTTTTGTAAGTAAAGAAACAGCGAAATTAAAGGAATTTGCAAAATTTTAGTTCAAATCGTTATATAACCTTGGGTAGTTAGACTAAGATGGTGAGCAAATTAGCGTAGCTAGCCATTTAATTAAGGATAATTGCGGAAGTGCTCAATCCCCAACCTGGCGGAATTAGTTCCAACTATTGGAAGCTACGTAGACGGAGTTTTGATATGCTATCAGCTGTAAATATCATTTTGTTTGATAATACCGATAGAATTGTCGTCCTTACATTTGAATTGTGATTGGCTTTTATGGAAACATGCTGCGTTTATAAGTTATGTTTGTAAAAAGTACTAAATGCACTATTAAGAACAAGAAATTTGTTCAGTCATTTATCTTGAATTATAGTAAAAATAATAGTAAACACACATTCTTACTACAAACTGACGTTTTTTAGGGCTAGACAACATTACTGGTTTCGAAGGCTAGAATATCCTACATTCCATTGTGAACAACTTGCTTTGTGTGGAATAAATACATCTATATGCTATTCTGTTTTACTACTCATTAGCATGAATCAGGAAAGCCATTGAATATAGTACTTGATCACAAAGTTTATATTCTTAGCCTTGCTTTCTAATTTCTGTACTATAATAAAGTATTTCAGTTGCTTAGTTATTTTGTTTTCATTGCCCATTCGGATAAATATTTTTTATGATCTTATGGGCACACACACACACACAGACACACACACACACACACACACACACACACACACACACACACACACACACACACACACACACACACACACACACACACACACACAATAAACAAAGTGTAACTGAACATAACACCACACAGTAGTCTTTATAAGAACATATACAGGTGAAGTGCCCTAAGCTACCATCAGAAGGAGAAAAAACAACAATAAACGTTTAATAATTACAAGTAGATTACGTTAAAAAAACGTTCCAAACAAATATTCTGTAAAATTAATACATAGGATAAACACTTGTATATAACATCACGATAAGCTATATTATTAACTACAAGTTGCGTGTGAGTGCAAATAACCAGTTATTTCAGCCAGACAAGAAGATTCGATTGTGTTATTATTGTGTTTTCGAGATTTAAATTACACAGAAACCCAAAGAAAATACTATGAAACTACTCATACAAAGAAACTCTACACTGAGATCTCTTGACAGATAAATATAAAATAAAATATTATTTTCTCAAAAGTATTTTAAAAAAAACATGACTTGGTAGATTTTTATTGAAAAAAATGTTTCTTTATACGAGTGTCTTTATGTACCTTATTCGGTTCAGGATTTAAAGATTTATACCATATAACTATTTGCGGTATAAATTCTAATACGGTTAGGAGATATTAGTCTTTAACTGTGATTGTCATGGAAAGATTATTTTGTATAAACGTGAATAAATAGTCATCAAATAATAATATTAAAAGAGTAATAGCTTGGTACATTTTTGGTGAAAAAAAAGTTCTCTTTAAAATGGTATCTTTATATGTCTTATTCCGGTCAGGATGTAAAGATGTATAATACAAACAATTTTTGCAATATATCATGAAATGTCTGGAATATATTCGTGTTTAAAGCTAATTGTCATGAAAAGATTGTTTTGTAAATTGTTTATAATTTTACCTTTGTATTTTAAATTTGATTCAAGATGTAACGATATATAACATAATTAGGATCTAAAATTTTATTTTTTATTTTGAATTTAAGTCTAATATACCATTAATTCTTGTCGTAAATAAATCATCTCGATATTTTTAACTGTCAGCTGATTTATATGGAACACAACGAGTATATATTGGTTACCTTATCTTAATACCTTCCTCACAGGAAATTACTTCATAAATCACATGATGATGACATTTAAAAGAAGAAAGATAATTCAGTGAGCCGTGCAGAACACTGTTTGTGCAGATAGAGGGAAATCTATCCTCGCCCTGGACGTCAATATTTTTCTAATTAGAACAGGACTTTAGCACTGGAAAATTATCTAGAAAGAGATGGAAAACCGTTATTTTATTCTGCGAGACACTGTTCCTTTTTACGCTGCGGAAATAGATTGTGTTTTTGTGTAGGTAGTGAAGTCATATACAACGTTTATTTCTTTAAAAATTAGTAGTTTTTATTTGGTTGTAAACTAAATTTTCAGTGGTTTTTTGAACGATTAAGTGAACTGATTAGGTTTTTTTTAATTAAGCTACGTCCCTAATTGTGTACGTTTAAATAGAATTACAATCACTTTAGCAATAAAGATTGAACTAAGTGAAATAAACGTTGGAAATTTAATAAGCAGTTTATTCATACAGATATATCAGTTTTTCATATTTCACTATTATCTATGTAATGACTCAGTTATTACAGACTCACAAAAATTCTCTCACTATAACGGAATCGAACTCAGGACATTGAACTCGCAGTGTAATCGTCTATCCACTAGATCACCCAACCGGGCATGAACATTTTTTACAAAATATGCCCAGAAATTATAAACAAAATTGTAAATCGTTTTTCTACACACTAAAGCTTTGATGAAACAATTCGTTTCTTTCCGTTTATTAAATTATTCAATTCCTAGTAGTTTAAACTCTCCCAATATATATTTATATATCATGTTTAAATTTTCAATCGTTAGAAAAATACTTTTTATTCGTCCACTCAAGTTCAAATGCATTATTTCAGGCTGAAAATTGGTGTTATTAGTTTTTTCAAACATTATTTCATTAATTAAATTTAAAAAAATTAATTTTAGTTTTATACGAGAGAAAAACTTTTTACAAATAGGGCAAGATATGCATTATAGTTATTTCGTCCCATTTAGCTTAAAATAAGTGATAACATATGATCACATAAAACAGATGATTTTATGTTATAGGTTGTGGTGGAACAGCTGTTTTAACGCATAGGTTATATTACTTTATTTATATCAATAGAAAATATTTAACATAAAGTAATTAAAATAAATTTTTTCGTTTTTTACTTAAGTAGGAATTGACTTTAAACATTTTTCGGTTTCTAGGTTACGTTAAAGAACTTTCTCTGTTATATAAGTTTATAAAACTCTTCATATATTTCTTCAATATTTATTTTCACAAACATGACAGTCGTTTGTTTAAAGTAGGCCATTATTTTCATATTTACCTTGGGTATGTATATTCGTAATTTTAAATTAAAATTTTGCCTCAGTGGAGGGTTGGATTTCAACCCTTGCCGCGTTATGCAGGTCATGTTCCCCGTTTGTGCTCCCTCTTCAATATTTATACTCACGTACGCCGAAGCAAATATACATTTTCGTAGTTATGAAATCGGGTGCGCATTTAGGGTTCACTTAAACCCCTGTGTACATTGGATTTGACAGTTTGTTATTAGTGTACGTAAAAAGTGGTGCCATTGAGGGGGGGGGAAATATTCATATACAATTGTATTGAATATATGTATTTTTGTATGTTTGAATTATACTTCCAGTCTTATCTAGTTTTGGAACATAAGAAAACCACAAATTAAACTGTCTATATTACGTTCTTAACTAATATACTTAGTTTTGATAATTTCGATTTAGTATCTATAAACTTGTCATTAATATCGATTTCATACTTGATTTAAATTTAATCTCGTTGTCGCATCATTTCCAAACAAACGACTGTGATGAGCATAACATTTCTTTATGATCTGAAGTTACCAAATATAAAGCGATCTGTTGAAACATTGGTCGCAAAGAAATCAAACTAATCACCCACATCTAAAGTGTTTATCACGGTAATTAATAATAGATAACTTCCCGAAAGAACTAATATATATATATACAGTATATATAGCTAATTGTACTTGAAGGAGAGCTATAGTATTTTCATTTTCAAGTATTAGAAGACTGCAGTGGTGAGATTGACTGCACGCCGTCACTTGGTATAGGTAAAATTTTATAAGCTGGAACTTAGGGACTGCGTGCCTTGGCGAGAGACCGAGGACGAGAAAAGGGTTGAGGTCCTCACAGGTCATTTTCAAAAACATCGACCCTTAGAATTCCGCTGACTCAGTGTTAACTGATTATTTTGTTACTTATTAATATATAGTAAAACTAGCAACAAATGTAAATAAGGCGTTCACGAAAGCGTGCTAATATTGTTGTCTAAGGGTAGGCCACGATTAGTGATGACGACAGTGCCTGATGTTTTCTAGACGCCTAATTCGCAATTGCTACCTACTGCCAGTTTATAATGTTTGAATTATATATACCGATGGTATTTTATTTTTTGATTCACTACACTGGTGCTATTTTGGGGTTAAGTTTGTCTATTAATATAGATAAATTGTAGTTCTAAAATTCTTTTAGACTGGTTCGATTATTATATTATTTTTATGTTTGCAAATCTTTAAACGTTCCGAAATTATCATTTTTTGCTTTTTTTACATTAAATTAATGTTTTTAGAGTGGGAAATGACAATTTTTTTAACTTAAAAACAAAATCAATCTAAATTGACAAGTTCAGTGAAATCAAAAATATAACAATAGCTTCCCGTTACATCACGTGATAACTGGACAGTCTCACATGTCCAACTACTTCATATATATTATATGTATCAGCTTTGCAACATTGTTTTCTTGTTTTCACTTATCATTTACTTGGTTTTCACCAGAATCTTACTTGGTATATATACGAGTCAACTTTCGAGACTTAATTACGTATCCTCATATCGTAAGTTGTTCTCGAGAGTTACCTCGCATATATAACAAGTAAGATTTGTTAAAAGTATGTTATAGTGTAAGTGATATTTATGTATGTATGTACGTATGTGTGTGTATATATATTATAACTTTAAGAAGTTTTATGGTGTAGAATTCTACTAGCGACATCTTGCACCAAATTAATAAAACAAGAGGTGCTGTGCCTACGCTCCAGTTATATTATGGAAATTTCTGCTGAGCCAGTGTTGCAGCCCGCAAATTGGATTCGGTGGCACGCTTCTATGTGTCTTGAATTCAGTTGGGTTGATTCAGTCCAGTTTATCGAAGTCATAAGTTTTTCGCCTACTATGAAACTGCAACACCTCACATAAATTAGAAATTTATTTATGTGTCGCGTCACTATAAAATACACAATATGTAATGTATTCGGAAGACATTAAACCAAATAACCACCAGCGTGTTTGTTACTTAATAACTCAAACTTCCCCTGGTTAATTTATTTTTTCATGAACGTTTCGCCAGCGAGTCATAATCATTAGTGGGTGCTAGACAAGTTTACAACTATAGCTCTTACTAAATATCGTTACGCTCTGATTGTAATGATTTTGTTTTTGAAACGAGCAACAGAAAATATTTTTATTGTGAATTTGTGATTGTTATTATTTAACTGTCTTTATTTACAAACTATACTAAAATTTTGCTTCCTAGTTTGTTTGTGTCAAAAATTAAACAAATAATCGTGATTACATTCTGGTGCGGTTATGTCAGTACGGCCATAAAGTGTTGCCAATCTAAAGTAAACATCTATGTCTATTTGAGCACTCAAAATAAGTATTTAATAAATGAGAATATGGTTGATCACCAAGTGAAAGGTATTTATTTCAATAACACAACGTTTCGCCAACTAGTACGTTTTGTGTTGTTGTTTGTTTTGTTTTATTTTTGCTATTTGTGTGTGTTTTATATGTAAATATTTTTTTCCTCCGATGCAAGAAAGACGGTAATAGTATAGAATATGGAACCAGGCCAAAGTGCCTAATATTAAAATTTGTTTAATCAATGAAAAAAAAGTAGCAAATATACGAAAAAGGAATGTACACAGATTTACTTAGTACTCAATTAGACAAACTGTGAATGTTAAAATTAGAAACAAACATAACCCTAAATTGGCCAAAGCCTTAGAGACCGGTGTAAATTAAACGGTAAAAGTTTCGATAATGGAACCCGGCTAAAGCACCTAATATTCATTACATTTAGACTAAATAAAATGCAGAATAGTAAATAATTAGAATCCGTAAGATGTATTAAACAAAGCTATAATCTTGAAAGTTGTCAGTCTAAACGAACGGTTCCAATAAGACGGTAATAGTTTAGTTTATAGAACCAGGCCAAAATGCCTATTATTACATAAATGTTAACTAAATAAATTAAAGAATAGTGAATATAAGAAAAAGAAATGTAAGTAGAGTAACGTAGGCCTAGCTACGTAATATTGTAATTCTTAAATGTACTAAAAAAAATCATGATCTAGAACTGTATGACGTAAAATTGGGTTTAAAGATGGGGTTATATTGGACTCGGTAAAGACGCGGAGAGAGATTGTTTATAGGATCTTGCCACATTGGGTAAATAATGCTGTCTCTTTATATGAGAAAAGAACAGTAAATTAAATAAATTTGAAGAAATATAGACAAATAAATTATTAAAACGAAAGTTAACAAATTAAATCTAGACATTGTATTAAATAAAAGACTTTCATAAGAATCGAGAAGAAATAAATTAAGTAAATACAAGCAGAATGTGTTGGATATTATAAATAACTAACATGGTTGCCTAGGCAAAGTTCTTATTGGCGGAAAAATCCACAACGAAGGTATAACGTAGGAGTTTTGGTTTTTCGGAGAAGAGTCCCTTCGAAGTGATGCTATAGGAGAGTGTAGGACCAAGTTACCACCACGAGAAGACGTGTTTTAACATCGAGCGAAAATATGTTGTGATACAACAGTAAATAGTGCATCGATGTGACACGGGAGTGTGAAGATATTTGGGCATTTGTTAAAATGCATAGCCTATTGTTACTAGATAGATTAACCTTAAAATGGTTAAATATTAACAAGACACTGATATATTTGAAATTTTAATATTGATAAACAGAATTATATGCAAAATTAATTAGGGTAATGGTAATTGGTAATATGTTAGAATGTATTAGGAATCTTTAGGCTTTTCATGAAAGGCTCTTGATATTATCATGAAAGAATTGGGTATATATATATATATATATATATATATATATATATATATATATATAATAATAATAATAATAAATATATTCATTAAAACTATTAAAAGTATTCTTGTTTTTGAAATATTTTTAATTTATTAACTATATTACAAGAAAACATATCACCATATTTAATATATATATATATATATATATATATATATATATATATATATATATATATATATATGTGTGTGTGTGTGTGTGTGTGTGTGTGTATGTGTGTGTTTTTGTTTGTGTGTGTGTGCGTGTGTTTTTGTTTGTGTGTGTGTGTATGTGTGTTTTTGTTTGTGTGTGTGTATGCGCGCGTGTGTTTTTGTTTGTGTGTGTGTGTGTGTGTGTGTGTGCGTGTGTTTTTGTTTGTGTGTGTGTGTGCGCGCGCGCCCGCGTTCGTGCGTGCGTTCGTGCGCGCGCGCGCGCGCGCGTGTGTGTGTGTGTGTGTGTGTGTGTGTGTTAATAATAATATAGACTTGATAAGGAGACCTATTCTACACTATCAACCCGAAATAAGATAAGTAGGTTAACTGTAATTTCAGATTATATAAAAATTAAAATACAAAATCCTGTAAATGTACGCAGACTAGTTAGTATCAAATACAAAAGTTAAATAACCAAATTATATTTTCCAATTAGCATTGTTTCTCATTTAAGATAACAAAAATGCACTGGGTATCCAATTATAGTCTTTAAGTCAAAAATATCTCGCAAAGATTCCACTACCCCGAAAGGAGCTTAAAAAGCTTACAGGAGGCTAATTGGTTTTTGTAACAAATTCAGGACTTGTTACTCCTGAGAGGTTTATTCCTTGAGATACAGGTTTCGAATCAGGGTTCGGAGTCAAGGGATAAACAATTACTTTCTTAAGGACAAGGAGGGGTTATCAAGGTGAGGTGCGTGAAGTAAAGTAGATGAGTTAGCAAGAAAAAGGCAGGTAGGGAAGAGGAAGGTGAGAATTTGCATAATATATGAGATCATATATACATGTTTAAGTACTTAAGTGAAATTAGAAATAATGTTATCGATCCTATAATGTAACGAAATTAGAATGAGGAGATATTAGTGTTAAGTTAATGAAGAGATAACAATGTTAACGAAGAGATATCGAAGGTATGTAATTTTAAAGGAAAGATAATGAAGTTGTAATAATTTTAAAGCAAAAATATTGAAGAGATATTGGTGTTAAAGAAAACACAATGAAGCGAAATTAATGTTAACGAAAAGAAAATGAAGATATAATAATGTTAACAAGACTTAATAGAGAGAGTATATTGTTAAAATAAACTAATAAAGAGATATTATTCTTGCGGAAAAGATAATGAGGATATAATAATGTTAACGAAAAGATAATGAAGCGATAATATTGTGACGGAAAAGAAAATTAATAGATTATATACTAAAGAAAAGATAGTAAAGAGATATTAATGTTAACGAAAAGATAGTGAAGATATAACGGCAATATTAATATTAATGGCAAGATAGTGAAGAGATAATATAGTTAACAAAAAGATAATATAGTTAACGAGTGTCGATGCAGACATAATATTATTAAGAAGAAGATAAGAAAACATATTAATGATAAGAAAGAGATAATGAACATATAATAATGATAACGAAAATATAACTAAGCTATATTAATTTTGAGCAAAAGATAATGAAGGTATGACATGTTAACGCAGGTGTAATAATGTTAAGTAAAAAATAATGAATAGATATTAATGTTAACGAACAATAATGAGAAGATAATATTGTTATCAAAAAGGTGGTAAAGAGATATTATTGTTAAGGAAAAGATAACGAAGGGACAAAAATGTTAACGTAAAGATTATAAAGATGTAATCATTTTAATGAAAAGATAATGAAGAGATAATAATGTTAAGGAAGAATATTGAAGCGGTATTATTGTTAACGAAAAGTTAACGAACAGATAATGTTGTTAACTAAAAGATAATAAAGAGATGATAATGTTAACTGAAATATAACGATGATATGATAATGTTAAAGTAAACATAATGAAGAGATAATAATATTAACGAGATGATAATGTTAACAAAGTTTTATTTGTCTTGAAATGTATAAAAATGGTTAATATCTCAACTCTGGTTATTCGTGGTCTTTATAGATAAATAACTGGACATTCTTTGTGTTATTATTGTAAATAAATAACACTTCTTTACCACAAAAACATTTTATTTAAATCCTGACGTACATTTCGATTACAAAACAATCATCTTCAGAGAAAAATACCACAACCCTCTGAAGATGAGGTTTTAGGTAGAGAGGTTTTGTGGTTTAAGGTTTTGTTTATTTATAATAAAAAGTTCCATCAAAGGTACTTCAGGTTATGGTTTTAATAAATAAATAATTACGTAACATAATTGAACGTGAAATCTTTAGTTTTATATTTAAAGTTTCAACTTGATATTTACGCATTGAATATTTTGAGCTCTTCAATTTGTTGATATGATTTCAAGAAACTAATATTTAGTTTAAAATTTTATTTTTTGCCACTTTTTCGCATAAAATATTTCACTGCATAGTTCATTAAAAACTGGTATTATACACGTGAATTACTTAGTAGAACAAACCTATATATTTGGGATAGATTTTACATTTAATTTGTAACCGGATCCAGACGGAATGGGAAGGTTTGTTTACATTAAATATCAAAACATTGAATTTCCGCAGAGTTTCGTGCAGAGTTACAACAATATAAAATCCATCTGTACGTGCAATAATATACGTCCAGGAAATGTTTAGTGATCTCTTTTATAAAAACATGCTGTGGACATTAATAGGATTATTGTATTGTAATATGTGGGAATATTGTACATTTTATTGTATTTCTGTTGCTTGTTCCTCGATGTTGTAATTTTGTGTAAAAAAATTGGTGCTTTTATTTTCAAACAGTTCAAAACTTCTTAGGAAATAATATTAAAAATGTAAACCAATTATATTTTTTTAAGTATTTCTTTATCCGTATATATTTTTTAAACAAAATAAATATTTTAATAACATAAATCATTATTTATTTTGTTGGGTAATAAAATGCCATAAATTCATTTAATAAACATAAATGGAGGTCTGAATCTATTGCATTGGTGTAAGTTTCATTGCATTTAATAAATGATAAATTTTCTTATTAAATTTCTACTATTGAAATCACATTCTCTCTATATATAAATTTAATTCAACTTTCCTCTTCTTTCAATTCCTTCTATTACTTCTCACTCTTCTTATATAGAGTCTTCTTAAATATATATATATATATTTATTTATTTATTTATATTTATATCTTTTCCAAATTTTCAATCATTAATTAATCAACTATTCTCGAAATATTTTTTGTTAGTCCACTTGAGATCAAATATATTTTTAAACTTGTAGTGGATGACACTTCATGTTAATATAGTTTTGTCAAATATTAATTCATTATTTAAATTGATTTCACTTTCTATTTTGCGACTTAATATTGTGATTATGCAATATGTACGAGTATATGCATATTTATATTATTGTAATTATTTCATAAAATGTAACTAAAATATTTTTTTATTTAAGTAGGGATTGGCTTTAACTTTTTTTCATATCACTTGTTTTTATATAAATATGGCGATGTAGTGAAACAATAAAATAATTCCTGGCCTCTGTAAAACGAGTTCTCGAATCAATAAACTATCGGCTGGTTAATGAACTGAATGCTTTATATCGCTTTATCATGTGTTACTTTATCCATTAAACGTTATGGAGGAAAACATGTGCTTTCCAACGGTCTAGGCTTCTGTCAGGGTAGGTAACTTGCCACGTGGTATTCCTTCAAAAACATCTGGTCAGTCAGTCTACAGGCGCTACTTAATCCCTCACGCTAACAGCTTACAATATAATGCATTTCCAGTTGGGCAGTGTGTTGTCGAAATTAGTAAAGCTTTGTCGAGTCTCGATTATCCGAGGTTACGTGGGCTGAGCATATCTCGGATAATCGAAAACTGGGATAACACGGACTCTATCAAAAGATTTGAAGAGAGACACGTATGATAAACTGGTAAAAAAGATGAAAACGCTGTTAAAGTTGTGAAAAAAGCACCTAATATATTAACAAATGTAAAAATAAGTAAAATAAACAAAAACAAATTTGTGTCAATTCTAAATTAGCTGAACGAATTTTTTTTTTTATTTTAGTTACTTTTTATTAAATAATTACACCTAATAAAAATAAAGTAACATAGCCTATGCATTAAAATAGCTATTCTACCACATAACCTATAACATAAAATCAGCTGTTTCATGAAATCATATGCTATCACTTATTTTAAGCCAAACAGAACTAAATTGTTATATTGCATACCTTGCCCTTTTTGTGAAAAGATTTTCTCCCATAAAAAACTCAAATCAATTTTTTAAGTTTAAGTAATAAATTAATATTTAAAAAAACTGTATCAACATTAATTGTCATCAACTAAAAGTTTTAAAAAATGTGTTTGAACTTGAGTGGATGAATAAAAAGTAATTAATCGCCGATTGAAAATTTGAACGATACATATGTATATATATATATATATACATATATATATATATATATATATATATATATATATATACACAAGACTCACATTGTAATAGTTTAGATTGATATTTTTCTGAAAATCAAAGTTTTTAATATTATCTTCTGGATTTTATATGTCTTCTTGATAAATGGTTTTGAGGACTTTTAAACTTTTAAATTTATTTTTAAAAACAAAATCATTTTGCTATGCGCTTTCAATGACTTTCTGTTCTGTGTCGCCGGAAGAACCGAAGTGCCTTCACGGTTTGTTATTCAACAGCCACTGCTTGTGGGAGGCGGGAATCACCTGCCCGGCCTGTCTGTTTACTTAGGTCTCTTAAGTGTTTAATCTGTTGACAGTAAGATGCAACGTTGCCAGACGGTGCTGTTTAATACAAAATCTCAGATTCAAGTTGAGGTAAGTATTAATTTATGAAATTCAAACTAAATTTTTAAAATTACATAAATATTTAATGGTATTTATTTAGGTAGTTGTATGGAAAATAAATAAACAATTTAATTAATTTTGGGGAAAAAATTTAAGATAATTAATGAAATATACTTAGAGTGAATTTCGATTATCTGAAGTAATGTGACCAAGGATAATCGATAACTAGGATAACACAGACTTTCAAAAATCGAAAGTCATGTTTTGTTAGCTGGTGAAATAAATGGAAAAGAGTTAAAAGGTGTGGAATAATATATCTTCTGTATTATCAAATAAGTAATGACGCATAAATAAAAATACATAATGAAAAGAAAACATATTACAAAATGTTTACGTCATTGATCTATGTATGGTTAGTCCGGATTTTGTTGGTAAGGGTTTGGATAGTCGAACGTTTACTGCTTTATAGGTTTGTAAAAAAACTATCAAACAAATAAGCTATAATATGTTTCATAAATAGAATGTTTTATAAAATTTCCCATGTAATTAACAACCATATGAAGAAAAATTCACTAAATGAACAATATAAAAACACCTGTCTTATTTTATTTCAAAATAATTCATTCCAAATCAATAGTTATTATATATTTTTTTTAACCATAGTTGCATTTAATGTCCAGATTAAAATGAATATATGCAAATGCAATTATTAGGAAATAGTCTATAGCGAAAACATTTCAAATGCAGTCTGCTTGTTTTGCCAATTAGTTGTGTTATATTTTGATATTTATTAGTGCCTCAATTCATCACACAATTAAGTGGCTTTGACGAGGTAGCCGTAGTTATCCGTAACAGTTGTGCTAATTGGATAGATCGATACGTGTCATGAAAGATTCTGCACACGGTTACTACAACACATATCGTATTAGTTTCATCTGTGTGTAGCACAGAAGCTTTTGCCAAGAACATCGTGATCAATGTACCACATGTTATCAGAGAAGAGACAGGTTGTTAATCAAATAAACAGTATTTCAGAAGGTAAAGAATCGTTGTGCAAGTTGTATAACATTGACCTATATAGGTTACGTAATTGGTTATTGTTAATTTCTCTGTGTAAGATATAAAACCAAACAGGTTCACAGTCAAATATAGTGTGACCATTGACCTATCATGGGCTACATAGCTTAATAACATCTAAGATTTGGGCTTTCAGCTGAACTTTTTATGTCATATTGGTGATGTAACGAAGGCCGTCGCAGTATGTGGACGGAGTAGGCCTAAGCCTTTACCATCATTCAATGTGTAAGACTTGCTGATAAATTGTAAAAAAGCACCGAAAAAATGGTTTTAAAATTTAATTGTAGGATCCTATGATAGATTCTTCCAAAAATTAAGGCAGAATATTTTTAAAACTTCAACTCTCATGGGTTTGTTTTTTTCGTTATTTTTTATATATAATTGTTAATATGCGATTGTTAATGTGTTATGATTACATGTGTAGAACTTTATACTGGTTTACAATAAGTCATGCCTCTCATCACAATGGTGTCTAAGTAAACACAGAATTTAAAATTATCAGAAAAAAATTCTTTCTAGTCATCACTTTTGACCAGTTGTCCTAAACCTACTTTCGGGCAAGGCTCTCGTTCACTCCGCTAGAGAGTAGGTTCACTTCGGGTGAACGACGCTAGTCACGCGGCCAATGCCAAGTAATTATTACACCCTTGTTGAGTTCGTTCTTCAATTCACTTCTCCCAACCTAGAATTGTTTCTAAACAGGGGTATTAGGAATAGTAACAGAAGACCACACGAAATATATATAGTTTAATTTCACTTCAGGTAAATATTTATTGTATCACTGATAAAGGCATGACTGCCGAAACTAGTTTGTTAAAAAAAAATAGTAGTAAGTAAGATTACTACATTTTTTTTTATTTACCTATGGTTAATATTGTTTTAGGTATTTTAAAACTAATAACAACGTGTTTATAAAACTGTTATTTAACCGTGATATCCGA
>JBAIZL010000004.1:15590251-15622751 GCA_036971475.1 Prosapia bicincta
TTTTTTTTTCTTTGCTATATGCCTCGCTATTTATAAGGACGGCTATGGTCGAGAGTTGAAACATAAAAAACCAAAACGTCATGTAACAATTACACTTCTGGTAGAGCAACAATAAAAGGTTGAATTAGTAACCTCTTTGAGGAACTCAGTACATTATATTTAGGCGCTTATCAGGGAAAAATTTACCTTTTCGAACTCTGGGTTAGAGATACAATTCCTTTAAGATTTATACCTATTGTTCCGCCTTCTAGCGTAATATTAACTCGATAGCCAAAGCTACAGACGCTCAGGCATTGTTTACTTGCGTGAAATGTTTGTTTTAATTTCTTTTGGTGTCAAAGAACCTCTAACAGTAATATTTGTTTCACAGTTTTTCAGTAATAGAATAGCGTAAACTGTTTTTATAGCTACAAAAGCCTATACAGAGCACAGTAGTGTAATTATAATAATTAACAACAAGAACCCTTGCTACAAATATTTAGACAACTTTGATGTTCATTTCGCTAATGCTGTTAGCATCATCAGAAGCTTAGTGATGGGCGTGGTCTTGTTCTTACGTGTAGTGCTGGTATTGGTTAATCCGGTCGCTGTACGAAGGAGTAGGCGTGATGCCCATTGCGAGTAGTCATTGGGTCTTTAGTTTTTAGATCCCAGTGTGTATGTAACCTTCTGATGATACTAACAGCGTTAGCGAAATTTACATGAAAGTTGTCTAAATATTTTGTAGCCAGGGTTATTGTTTTTATAACTGTATAAACCTTAAATATTTTCCGGGAGGTTTCCCGAAAATAGTGTCTAGCCCTCGAAATAATTTTCTGTCTACTGTTTTGTACATTTTGTTTTTTGTTAATATTATTTTTCAATACTTTTGTCAATTGCGAAAAACTTTTATTTTACTCTTTTCTTCTGCTTTGGTTTTTAGTTCCAATAAAAATATCCCTCATTCGTTTACATTTTTCATATTTCTTCTATATCTATTTCTGTTTATATTTCTTCTGAAGTAGTGTTTTTACCAGTATCATATCCATTGATCTTCATTTTGCAAGTGTTATTGCCTGCCCTCAATGAACCATACCTTCTTGACCGTAGTACAAAGGTATTTTCTGAAGGCGCGTTTTTCTGATTCCTAAGCACTAATTGCCGCACAAACCCTTCAAATATTTACAATACCGTTAACAATTGTTTTACACTGTTATATTCCACTATTCCGTATAATTGTCGTTTATAATGGTATCACCACATTTAAACAACCCAATCTCTATTTATTGCTTATATCTTTCGAATTTTACAAACACTGCAAATCTATTGCCGGACGTGTGCTATTTAGATAATTATTAAACGTCGATCTGGTCAATTAGTCGAAAGGGCAGATCGGGAAAGGGCACAGGGCAACGTATTTGCGATAAGTCTGTCGCCTTGATTCACTTATTATAAATCACCCACTTCGGTTTAATTGATAATTCATCCAGAAATGCGTCTTTCTTGACTTGTTGCAAATGAACTGTGGCTAACAGATGACGCCATTAACTACAGTCGTCGGAGTGAAATATGTGTTCAGCGGGAGTTTCTTAGAACTGTTACTAGGTAACTGTTACACACAAGCTAGCGGGTGAAGACCTCTTTATGGATCCTATAGAGAGCAGTAGACGTAGGTAAACTAACCTATCCTAACAAGTAATATAAACAACAATTTTCAAGGTAAATTCCTACTTAGTTTAACAAAGAAAAATTCGATTTAGTTTCTTTTTATTAAACAATTATAATCAATGTAAACAAAGTAACGTAACCTACGCTTTAAAACTGCTGATCTACCACATAACCTATAACATAAAATCAGCTGTTTTTTAAATCATATGTTAGCACCTTTTTTAAACTAAATGGGACGAAATAAGTATATTGTATACCTTGCCCCTTTTGTGAAAAGCTTTTCTAACATATAAAACTAAAATTAACTCATTAAATTTAAACAATGAATTAATATACGAAAAACTGTATTAACATCTTGTATTACAAACTACAAGTTTAAAAAAATGTATTCGAACTTGAGTGGATGAATAAAAAGTATTCACGATTGAAAATTTGAACGATATATATATATATAAGAAGAGTGTGAACTAACAAGGAATTGAAAAATATATCTACAAACGTAAATCACATTAAACTGTTGATCTAAAATAAAGACTGTTCACATGCCAAAGTCAGTTGCAAGTTATAATTGACGCTACAAATACAGCTCGTTTCACTATAACAAGGGCTCGGCGCCTTAGACGGGGAATTACACCAAAGGAAACGGTAACATTAATCTAAATTTTCCAGTAGACTGCAGCACACGTCTGACGGAACTGCAACGTTTTCTGTTCTGAGCTTCAATTTTTCAAGTACTTTCTTCATTTTAAAATAATAATTCTGTCTGCCTTACTCCTTTAAAAAGCAAAAACCAATAGTTTATGTAATAAACTATAGTTAATTGCTTGAAAAAATTCCTGTTCTTAGAAGAATTAAAAATTGATATTGTAACCCTAATATAACCCTATATCCAAGGCCTTGATATTATCATCGTTGTAATCCCCAAGTATTCTGCCGGTTTTTTTCAAAGAATAAACAAAATTATTTAAAATACCGAAATTTATTGGTGTTGCTTCTTTCCTGTGTATCGTAATTCTTAAAACAAGTTTGTTTTTGAAGTTTAAGGTAAAATTACGTTAAACATGTTTGGGCTAAAATCGTTGGAGACATCAATATTGGGTCCTAAAAAAAAGATTTTATATGCTACGTGTATATTTTATAGAATAGATGTGGCCAGAGCCCTGGAAGACCGGTTGTTTGAGGATGTACGGGGTTCTAAACATATGGTTTATTATGGATCACATATAAACTATTTACAAAATAGGTTTTAGACAGTAGAAGCTAACAAGCGCTGTCTCCATGTTCTGTTTTGTCTCAGTGTTTCTGCATTCTGGCCAATTGACTTGAAGTCACTTATTTTAACGAGCATTAACTATAAAAGGCAAAGACGAATGTTTTAAAGCTTATTTCCTTTTAAGGGATTACTGTGAGTATTTACAACGCCAGACGATCCCATTAAATACACCACTATCCCAGCCACTCTACAATGGTACTATTCCGTGCATGCTATTATTCAGACCGTAATAGCATTCCCAGTAAAATAAACATCTGAAGTGGCTTTCATAAAATTGTGAAACATACATAATGAAACAGCAGAAAGCTGTTTGTAATTAGCGAAAGAGAAGTTAAAATTATCCTGAAAGGTTTGCTTTAGCCTGCAGCTTCTCCACCGTGTAGCCTAATATGTGGCAATCACATAGTAGATATATTTTGCATTAGGCTACGTGTTGGTTTTTACATTAATTTTTTAGTACAGTCAGTGTCCTATTGTATGTATAAACATATATTGTATGTTATATTAACTTACATTGCTTCTGTTATATTCTCTTTTTCAATTCCTCTTATTAGTTCACACTCTTCCTCTATAGATCTTGAATATATTTTCAGTCAAAAACAAATAAAAACAAACACAAAACTAACAAATTAATCATTTATTAACTCATACGCGTTTCAATGACCAAGTCATCAATATCAGTGAGTGTTACTACTACAAACTCTAACTTACAACTTAAGTTGTAACACTCACTGATGATGATGACTTGGTCATTGAAACGCGTATGAGTTAATAAATGATTAATTTGTGAGTTTTGTGTATGTTTTTATTTGTTTTTAACATAACCTCACAAACTAAGCTCAAAGAATATTTGTTTAAATAATTTCAGTCGTTAATAAAACACCTTTTATTCATCCACTCAAGTTCAAATACATTTTTTAAAACTTGTAGTGGATGACACTTGATGTTAATACAGTTTTTTCAAATATTATTTCATTAATTAAGTTTAATGAATTAATTTTAGTTTTATATGGGAGAAAAACTTTTCACAGAAAGGGCAAGGTATGCAGTATGGTTATTTCGTCCCCTTTGGTTTAAAAAAGTGACAACATATGATTTATAAAACAGCTTTTATTATGTTATAGGTTATGTTACATTATTTGTACTATTTGTATTTATTTAATAAAAAATAATTAAAGTAATTTCTTTTTGACGCAAGTAGGAATTTACTTTTAACATTTTTATTTATATTACTTGTTTATAAAATGCTGTATACATAGATAATGGTGTCAAGATCATTGAAACGCGTTTGATTTAATAAAGCATTTAAAATGGGTTTGTGATAGTTTTTTTTAAAGTCTCCATAAAAGTATTCTATGTGCATAACATTTGTCCTGACCATATAAGAGAAATAAAACTTGCGGTGCCCGCCTAGCTGAACTAACTGCGGCTTTTTCTAAGTGAAAGAATCGCTATAATGGGTTAATGAACTTTTAACAAACTTTTAGAAATTGTAAATTCAATACTAAAAAACCGAAAAATTTACATTTCGTTATTAAAGCTTTAAACTTGACTTTCCTAAAGAAGGAGGTACCACGCTGTTTTAAATTCAGTGTTATTTAGTACTCTTTTAATTTTAATTGTATTTAAACTAAGGAAAAATAATACTTCTTAATTTTGTCTAATTTTAAGCGCCAAAATAAAATGCAATTTAATTTTTTCTAATTTTGACTTGTGGTGAAAATTAGCTTTAAGCCCAAAGAATCCCTGAATATCTAAACCCCCTCAGCTCATGGCAGCCCATACCCGGGAGCAAGAATCCCGCAGCCCCCTAGCTTATCCCCAGATTTAAAAAACAAAATAAATATCCAAGCGCCATTTGTAAAATAATGATTTCTTTCGACAGAATTATTTTAATAATGGGTAACTTGGTAATTCAAAAATATTTACCTATATTGTAAAAAATATTTACGTGATTTGGGACTAAAATACATTTTTACAAAAAATGTGTTTTCCTTATAACATCAATTGCAGTTTTTTTTTTGTTACAATAAAATTAAATGAATTACTCAAGGCTAAACACTTTTTAATAGTTTAAGTATTATAACAATAATGTGATTGAAATACCAATAATTTTATGCTAAAATCACAAGAACAATGTTTTTTGTGTAACTTATTTCATCATTGTTTATTTTCCCTTATGTGATCCGGTTGTGTTTGAATCTTAATGTCTCAAGGTTCTCTTACTCTACTACAAGCTACATATAATTGTCCATGACTGAATACAGGGTTTCCCAAATAGATACCAATTTTTTTAAAGATTTACTCTTGAGCTTTGATTATTGGCATTGCAAATGTTAGCCTTATTGGAAATTGAGTCCTAACGAATAAAAAAGCTATATTTATATCCGTTGTTATTAGTTTTATTCTTTTAAACAATAATGATTGGCCTTTGTTTTTGCCTCTAATTGTTTTCAAGCGTAATGCTTTTTCCAGCATTGCTTTCACAATCAGTCTTACTCCATTTACCAGTCCAGAGACAAATTTATGATTAACATAACTGTAGCTCCAATCTTTATTTTCAAGTTGTGTGGAAGTATTCCAGGTGGAGTTATTGAATTTAAGCCAACACTATTCTGAATGACATAATTTTCATTATTTAGAGGGCGCCTAAGTTTGTGGATATGTTCATCAGGCCCTTTCTCTCCACAGCCATTCCTAAATACTCGACTACGAATCGCGGTCTTCTTCCATTACGATTTATTTCAACATTTTCACCTAAAAGAACATTAAAATCGACAAATATAAACAATAAAATACACAATTTTCTTGTAAATTATCCTTAACCTTTCTCTCCACAGCCATTCCTAAATACCCGACTACGAATCGCGGCCTTCTTCCATTACGATTTATTTCAACATTTTCACCTAAAAGAACATTAAAATCGACAAATATAAACAATAAAATACACAATTTTCTTGTAAATTATCCTTAACCTTTCTCTCCACAGCCATTCCTAAATACCCGACTACGAATCGCGGTCTTCTTCCATTACGATTTATTTCAACATTTTCACCTAAAAGAACATTAAAATCGACAAATATAAACAATAAAATACACAATTTTCTTGTAAATTATCCTTAACCTTTCTCTCCACAGCCATTCCTAAATACCCGACTACGAATCGCGGCCTTCTTCCATTACGATTTATTTCAACATTTTCACCTAAAAGAACATTAAAATCGACAAATATAAACAATAAAATACACACTTTTCTTGTAAATTATCCTTAACCTTTCTCTCCACAGCCATTCCTAAATACTCGACTACGAATCGCGGCCTTCTTCCATTACGATTTATTTCAACATTTTCACCTAAAAGAACATTAAAATCGACAAATATAAACAATAAAATACACAATTTTCTTGTAAATTATCCTTAACCTTTCTCTCCACAGCCATTCCTAAATACCCGACTACGAATCGCGGCCTTCTTCCATTACGAATTATCTCAACATTTTCACCTAAAAGAACATTAAAATCGACAAATATAAACAATAAATTACACACTTTTCTTGTAATTATCCTTAACCTTTCTCTCCACAGCCATTCCTAAATACCCGACTACGAATCGCGGCCTTCTTCCATTACGATTTATCTCAACATTTTCACCTAAAAGAACATTAAAAACGACAAATATAAACAATAAATTACACAATTTTCTTGTAAATTATCCTTAACCTTTCTCTCCACAGCCATTCCTAAATACTCGACTACGAATCGCGGTCTTCTTCCATTACGATTTATTTCAACATTTTCACCTAAAAGAACATTAAAATCGACAAATATAAACAATAAAATGCACAATTTTCTTGTAAATTATCCTTAACCTTTCTCTCCACAGCCATTCCTAAATACTCGACTACGAATCGCGGCCTTCTTCCATTACGATTTATTTCAACATTTTCACCTAAAAGAACATTAAAATCGACAAATATAAACAGTAAATTACACAATTTTCTTGTAAATTATCCTTAACCTTTCTCTCCACAGCCATTCCTAAATACTCGACTACGAATCGCGGCCTTCTTCCATTACGATTTATCTCAACATTTTCACCTAAAAGAACATTAAAAGCGACAAATATAAACAATAAAATGCACAATTTTCTTGTAAATTATCCTTAACCTTTCTCTCCACAGCCATTCCTAAATACTCGACTACGAATCGCGGCCTTCTTCCATTACGATTTATCTCAACATTTTCACCTAAAAGAACATTAAAATCGACAAATATAAACAATAAAATGCACAATTTTCTTGTAAATTATCCTTAACCATTCTCTCCACAGCCATTCCTAAATACTCGACTACGGATCGCGGCCTTCTTCCATTACGATTTATTTCAACATTTTCACCTAAAAGAACATTAAAATCAACAAATATAAACAATAAAATGCACAATTTTCTTGTAAATTATCCTTAACCTTTCTCTCCACAGCCATTCCTAAATACTCGACTACGAATCGCGGCCTTCTTCCATTACGATTTATTTCAACATTTTCACCTAAAAGAACATTAAAATCGACAAATATAAACAGTAAATTACACAATTTTCTTGTAAATTATCCTTAACCTTTCTCTCCACAGCCATTCCTAAATACTCGACTACGAATCGCGGCCTTCTTCCATTACGATTTATTTCAACATTTTCACCTAAAAGAACATTAAAATCGACAAATATAAACAATAAAATGCACAATTTTCTTGTAAATTATCCTTAACCTTTCTCTCCACAGCCATTCCTAAATACTCGACTACGAATCGCGGCCTTCTTCCATTACGATTTATTTCAACATTTTCACCAAAAAGAACATTAAAATCGACAAATATAAACAATAAAATGCACAATTTTCTTGTAAATTATCCTTAACCTTTCTCTCCACAGCCATTCCTAAATACTCGACTACGAATCGCGGCCTTCTTCCATTACGATTTATTTCAACATTTTCACCTAAAAGAACATTAAAATCGACAAATATAAACAATAAAATACACAATCTTCTTGTAAATTATCCTTAACCTTTCTCTCCACAGCCATTCCTAAATACTCGACTACGAATCGCGGCATTCTTCCATTACGATTTATCTCAACATTTTCACCTAAAAGAACATTAAAATCGACAAATATAAACAATAAATTACACAATTTTCTTGTAAATTATCCTTAACCTTTCTCTCCACAGCCATTCCTAAATACTCGACTACGAATCGCGGCCTTCTTCCATTACGATTTATTTCAACATTTTCACCTAAAAGAACATTAAAATCGACAAATATAAACAATAAAATGCACAATTTTCTTGTAAATTATCCTTAACCTTTCTCTCCACAGCCATTCCTAAATACTCGACTACGAATCGCGGCATTCTTCCATTACGATTTATTTCAACATTTTCACCTAAAAGAACATTAAAATCGACAAATATAAACAGTAAATTACACAATTTTCTTGTAAATTATCCTTAACCTTTCTCTCCACAGCCATTCCTAAATACTCGACTACGAATCGCGGCCTTCTTCCATTACGATTTATTTCAACATTTTCACCAAAAAGAACATTAAAATCGACAAATATAAACAATAAAATGCACAATTTTCTTGTAAATTATCCTTAACCTTTCTCTCCACAGCCATTCCTAAATACTCGACTACGAATCGCGGCCTTCTTCCAATACGATTTATTTCAACATTTTCACCTAAAAGAACATTAAAATCGACAAATATAAACAATAAAATGCACAATTTTCTTGTAAATTATCCTTAACCTTTCTCTCCACAGCCATTCCTAAATACTCGACTACGAATCGCGGCATTCTTCCATTACGATTTATCTCAACATTTTCACCTAAAAGAACATTAAAATCGACAAATATAAACAATAAATTACACAATTTTCTTGTAAATTATCCTTAACCTTTCTCTCCACAGCCATTCCTAAATACTCGACTACGAATCGCGGCCTTCTTCCATTACGATTTATTTCAACATTTTCACCTAAAAGAACATTAAAATCGACAAATATAAACAATAAAATGCACAATTTTCTTGTAAATTATCCTTAACCTTTCTCTCCACAGCCATTCCTAAATACTCGACTACGAATCGCGGCATTCTTCCATTACGATTTATTTCAACATTTTCACCTAAAAGAACATTAAAATCGACAAATATAAACAGTAAATTACACAATTTTCTTGTTAATTATCCTTAACCTTTCTCTCCACAGCCATTCCTAAATACTCGACTACGAATCGCGGCCTTCTTCCATTACGATTTATCTCAACATTTTCACCTAAAAGAACATTAAAATCGACAAATATAAACAATAAAATGCACAATTTTCTTGTAAATTATCCTTAACCTTTCTCTCCACAGCCATTCCTAAATACTCGACTACGAATCGCGGCCTTCTTCCATTACGATTTATCTCAACATTTTCACCTAAAAGAACATTAAAATCGACAAATATAAACAATAAAATGCACAATTTTCTTGTAAATTATCCTTAACCATTCTCTCCACAGCCATTCCTAAATACTCGACTACGAATCGCGGCCTTCTTCCATTACGATTTATTTCAACATTTTCACCTAAAAGAACATTAAAATCGACAAATATAAACAATAAAATGCACAATTTTCTTGTAAATTATCCTTAACCTTTCTCTCCACAGCCATTCCTAAATACTCGACTACGAATCGCGGCCTTCTTCCATTACGATTTATTTCAACATTTTCACCTAAAAGAACATTAAAATCGACAAATATAAACAGTAAATTACACAATTTTCTTGTAAATTATCCTTAACCTTTCTCTCCACAGCCATTCCTAAATACTCGACTACGAATCGCGGCCTTCTTCCATTACGATTTATTTCAACATTTTCACCTAAAAGAACATTAAAATCGACAAATATAAACAATAAAATGCACAATTTTCTTGTAAATTATCCTTAACCTTTCTCTCCACAGCCATTCCTAAATACTCGACTACGAATCGCGGCCTTCTTCCATTACGATTTATTTCAACATTTTCACCTAAAAGAACATTAAAATCGACAAATATAAACAATAAAATGCACAATTTTCTTGTAAATTATCCTTAACCTTTCTCTCCACAGCCATTCCTAAATACTCGACTACGAATCGCGGCATTCTTCCATTACGATTTATCTCAACATTTTCACCTAAAAGAACATTAAAATCGACAAATATAAACAATAAATTACACAATTTTCTTGTAATTATCCTTAACCTTTCTCTCCACAGCCATTCCTAAATACCCGACTACGAATCGCGGCCTTCTTCCATTACGATTTATCTCAACATTTTCACCTAAAAGAACATTAAAATCGCCAAATATAAACAATAAATTACACACTTTTCTTGTAAATTATCCTTAACCTTTCTCTCCACAGCCATTCCTAAATACTCGACTACGAATCGCGGCCTTCTTCCATTACGATTTATCTCAACATTTTCCCCTAAAAGAACATTAAAATCGACAAATATAAACAATAAATTACACACTTTTCTTGTAATTATCCTTAACCTTTCTCTCCACAGCCATTCCTAAATACCCGACTACGAATCGCGGCCTTCTTCCATTACGATTTATCTCAACATTTTCACCTAAAAGAACATTAAAATCGACAAATATAAACAATAAATTACACACTTTTCTTGTAAATTATCCTTAACCTTTCTCTCCACAGCCATTCCTAAATACCCGACTACGAATCGCGGCCTTCTTCCATTACGATTTATCTCAACATTTTCACCTAAAAGAACATTAAAATCGACAAATATAAACAAAAATTACACAATTTTCTTGTTAATTATCCTTAACCTTTCTCTCCACAGCCATTCCTAAATACTCGACTACGAATCGCCGCCTTCTTCCATTACGATTTATCTCAACATTTTCACCTAAAAGAACATTAAAATCGACAAATATAAACAATAAATTACACACTTTTCTTGTAAATTATCCTTAACCTTTCTCTCCACAGCCATTCCTAAATACTCGACTACGAATCGCGGCCTTCTTCCATTACGATTTATCTCAACATTTTCACCTAAAAGAACATTAAAATCGACAAATATAAACAATAAATTACACACTTTCTTGTAAATTATCCTTAACCTTTCTCTCCACAGCCATTCCTAAATACCCGACTACGAATCGCGGCCTTCTTCCATTACGATTTATCTCAACATTTTCACCTAAAAGAACATTAAAATCGACAAATATAAACAATAAATTACACAATTTTCTTGTAACTATCCTTAACTTTTCTCTCCACAGCCATTCCTAAATACCCGACTACGAATCGCGGCCTTCTTCCATTACGATTTATCTCAACATTTTCACCTAAAAGAACATTAAAATCGACAAATATAAACAATAAATTACACAATTTTCTTGTAATTATCCTTAACCTTTCTCTCCACAGCCATTCCTAAATACCCGACTACGAATCGCGGCCTTCTTCCATTACGATTTATCTCAACATTTTCACCAAAAAGAACATTAAAATCGACAAATATAAACAATAAATTACACAATTTTCTTGTAATTATCCTTAACCTTTCTCTCCACAGCCATTCAAAAATACCCGACTACGAATCGCGGCCTTCTTCCATTACGATTTATCTCAACATTTTCACCTAAAAGAACATTAAAATCGACAAATATAAACAATAAATTACACACTTTCTTGTAAATTATCCTTAACCTTTCTCTCCACAGCCATTCCTAAATACCCGACTACGAATCGCGGCCTTCTTCCATTACGATTTATCTCAACATTTTCACTAAAAGAACATTAAAATCGACAAATATAAACAATAAATTACACAATTTTCTTGTAATTATCCTTAACCTTTCTCTCCACAGCCATTCCTAAATACCCGACTACGAATCGCGGCCTTCTTCCATTACGATTTATCTCAACATTTTCACCTAAAAGAACATTAAAATCGACAAATATAAACAATAAATTACACAATTTTCTTGTAAATTATCCTTAACCTTTCTCTCCACAGCCATTCCTAAATACCCGACTACGAATCGCGGCCTTCTTCCATTACGATTTATCTCAACATTTTCACCTAAAAGAACATTAAAATCGACAAATATAAACAATAAATTACACAATTTTCTTGTAAATTATCCTTAACCTTTCTCTCCACAGCCATTCCTAAATACTCGACTACGAATCGCGGCCTTCTTCCATTACGATTTATCTCAACATTTTCACCTAAAAGAACATTAAAATAGACAAATATAAACAATAAATTACACACTTTCTTGTAAATTATCCTTAACCTTTCTCTCCACAGCCATTCCTAAATACCCGACTACGAATCGCGGCCTTCTTCCATTACGATTTATCTCAACATTTTCACCTAAAAGAACATTAAAATCGACAAATATAAACAATAAATTACACAATTTTCTTGTAAATTATCCTTAACCTTTCTCTCCACAGCCATTCCTAAATACTCGACTACGAATCGCGGCCTTCTTCCATTACGATTTATCTCAACATTTTCACCTAAAAGAACATTAAAATCGACAAATATAAACAATAAATTACACAATTTCTCTTGTAAATTATCCTTAACCTTTCTCTCCACAGCCATTCCTAAATACCCGACTACGAATCGCGGCCTTCTTCCATTACGATTTATCTCAACATTTTCACCTAAAAGAACATTAAAATTGACAAATATAAACAATAAATTACACACTTTTCTTGTAAATTATCCTTAACCTTTCTCTCCACAGCCATTCCTAAATACTCGACTACGAATCGCGGCCTTCTTCCATTACGATTTATCTCAACATTTTCACCTAAAAGAACATTAAAATCGACAAATATAAACAATAAATTACACACTTTTCTTGTAAATTATCCTTAACCTTTCTCTCCACAGCCATTCCTAAATACTCGACTACGAATCGCGGCCTTCTTCCATTACGATTTATCTCAACATTTTCACCTAAAAGAACATTAAAATCGACAAATATAAACAATAAATTACACACTTTTCTTGTAAATTATCCTTAACCTTTCTCTCCACAGCCATTCCTAAATACTCGACTACGAATCGCGGCCTTCCTCCATTACGATTTATCTCAACATTTTCACCTAAAAGAACATTAAAATCGACAAATATAAACAATAAATTACACACTTTTCTTGTAAATTATCCTTAACCTTTCTCTCCACAGCCATTCCTAAATACTCGACTACGAATCGCGGCCTTCTTCCATTACGATTTATCTCAACATTTTCACCTAAATGAATATTAAAATCGACAAATATAAACAATAAATTACACACTTTTCTTGTAAATTATCCTTAACCTTTCTCTCCACAGCCATTCCTAAATACCCGACTACGAATCGCGGCCTTCTTCCATTACGATTTATCTCAACATTTTCACCTAAGAGAACATTAAAATCGACAAATATAAACAATAAATTACACACTTTTCTTGTAAATTATCCTTAACCTTTCTCTCCACAGCCATTCCTAAATACCCGACTACGAATCGCGGCCTTCTTCCATTACGATTTATCTCAACATTTTCACCTAAAAGAACATTAAAATCGACAAATATAAACAATAAATTACACACTTTTCTTGTAAATTATCCTTAACCTTTCTCTCCACAGCCATTCCTAAATACCCGTCTACGAATCGCGGCCTTCTTCCATTACGATTTATCTCAACATTTTCACCTAAAAGAACATTAAAATCGACAAATATAAACAATAAATTACACAATTTTCTTGTAAATTATCCTTAACCTTTCTGTCCACAGCCATTCCTAAATACTCGACTACGAATCGCGGCCTTCTTCCATTACGATTTATCTCAACATTTTCACCTAAAAGAACATTAAAATCGACAAATATAAACAATAAATTACACAATGTTCTTTTAATTATCCTTAACCTTTCTCTCCACACCCATTCCTAAATACTCGGCTACGAATCGCGGCCTTCTTCCATTTCGATTTATTTCGACATTTTCACCTAGAAGAACATTAAAATCGACAAATATAAACAATAAATTACACAATTTTCTTGTAAATTATCCTTATCCATTATTTCGACTGCTCACCTTTCCTAAATAATTTTACACAAACTCGCAATCTTCCCTTATTAGATGCATTTCAAAATTTTAATTAAACAGAAAAATATAATAAATAAAAAATTTACATCAGCTGGTGTTATCGCCATTTGGTATAGTTATTAATCATCATCTAGCATATAGGGCCTTCTTATTAATAAAACCACTGTACTGAAAATTATTGGATCTATCGAGGCTAGTGGGACGAAGCTCAGTTAAGTTTTGACATGTCTGATGGTTATCCCATCGTTTTTAGCTCCCAAGCTTTAAAATAAATATAATTAAGCTATCTTATCTTGTTTCTTAGAGAAATTTCGTGGGGACCAATTCGAAATATAAAGATGGTTTTTTAATAAAAAGTACGACTAATTAGACTAATACGTATGTTCAAGCTCTTCATAGATTAAGTACCGTGGCCTAGTACTTTACAAATATTAATAAGTTAAACAGGGTTAAAACTTGAGTTTTTTAGCTGCTTGATTTTATGCAATGCCTTCACATCCCTCAAAACTTTCAATGGGCTCCCATCCCTCAGCTTCCAATCCCCTTAGGAGAAGTTTATAGTCTCCGAGTGTATTGGATTCATCAAGTTCCGATTCTGCGTGCGTTTAATGTAGTTCCGTGACTAAACTTTATTTAAAATTAATTCTTCATCGTAAAATATTACTTCATAAAATATTTTGAATACTTACAAACTATTGTACTCCCTTCTAAGGTGTAAGGTTTTCTAATGTTATTAAAGTTCCCCATTTTACAAGACAATTTTCCGATGTACACACACTATTCGATCTAAATGCAAACCTAATCGATAACTAACAAAGTAAACGTTAACTTCCGTAGCGCGTTCTTAAAAAGCCGGTCACATGCTAGAAACAAAGTACAGTCGGTGGATCAATAAACGAGAGCACACATCCACTAAATGGCAGAGTAAATAAAGGCGTGAAGCCGGGCTCTGTTACCTGATAATGTTCCGGGAACCTTTTCTTTTTACTTTTACTTTGTGTAGACGTAATATATTGAGACCGAGAAAATAATACCTCTGTACTTAGAGGCACAAAAGGATGGCTTCAAAACGTTAAATGGTTGAGTAAATATTTGAGAGGGAGAAATGAATATATGAACGCATTGTAGGGCATACATGGTTTATGGATTTCGTTCATTTTAAGATGTCTATGTTTAAATGTGTATTATATATTTTTCATTAGTTTATAATATAGAATAAATTTACTTATAGTGTCAAGAGGTAAATTAGCCACTGTAATACAAATGTGTGGACCGTTCAACACCAGGCCTGACCCTCATGCACTATGTTCTCCTCCGACAACAAGAGACTTTCTGCCCTTCCCTTAAACCTTCCAAAGTTCCAAATTATACGCCTGCAGCCCTACACCTGTCTGCATCGCTTTAAGCACCACTCCATGACTGCAATAGACAGGTAACCAACCTCTCACATGCAACTCCTTTAGCCTCCATGAGCGAGGTTTATCCCCTAACTATAATTAATCATTTCTCCACAACCCTGGAGGCTAATATGTCTTCCCCTTAAAACAATGAATGCTCATGGACATAAAGGTTTAAAAAAAATAAATAATGAAATCCCTTCAATAATAGTTGCTCAAAATGAAGATACATGTATATTAATATTACATACTAAATATGTACTTTAAATAAATTATATATATATATATATATATATATATATATATATATATACAAATAATAATATATACTTATAATAATTATATATACACGACGAGCATATTGTGCTGTAAATATTCTTGTTCATGATGGAATGACTGTACATTTATAAATAAATGTTCAAGACATCTTCATCTACAAATTCTACATATAACTGATTGTGTATGTGTGTATGTATGTGTGTGTGTGTGTGTGTGTGTGTGTGTGTGTGTGTGTGTGTGTGTGTGTGTGTGCGTGTGTGTGTGTGTGAGTGTGTGTGTGAGTGGGTGTGTGTGTGTGTGTGTGTATGTGTGTGTGTGTGTGTGTGTGTGTGTGTACCAGAGAGAGAGAGAGAGATTAGAAAGAGAGAAATTGAGTGTGTTTCAAAATACTATCAAAATATTATATATATATATATTCTTGATATTTTACGTTATCCATTGTTTTTCCGTTGCACTGAATTTATGAAGTTGATATATTACTATTGTAAATACTTTTTTCCACTTTTTGGTGGAAAAAAGTATTTACAATAATAATATATCAACTTCATATATATATATATATATATATATATATATATATATATATATATATATATATATATATATTAGTAGCCTACAGGCGGTTAATTATGTATTAATACATTCTATATGTTCTTTACATTATAAATATTTTGAAGAATGGTTTTTTTTCCCAGGCACATCTCAAAACCTCTCTCTCCCCCTTCTCTCTTTCTCTCCCCCCTCCTATCTTTCTCTCTCTCTCTCTTTCTATCTATCTATTAATCTCCACCTCTTTCTCCTTTTTCAATCTTTATCTATCTATCTATCTATCTATCTCGACTCTCTTCCTCTCCTCTATCTACCTCTCTAACCATTCCCGCTCTCTTTCTCTCTATCTATCCCTCTCTATCTTTTTTATTCTCTGTCTGTCTGTCACTCTCTCTTTCGGTCTCCCTCGCTCTCTATTTTTCTCTTTGGTTGGCTGTCTGTTTATTTCTCACTGATTCTGCTATTAACCTTTACCCCCCCCCCCATGATTTCATAAAACTTTTAAGTCTAACAAAAAACATGAAACAGGAAACATGAACGTAAGCTTTATGACACAAACTTGGAAATATAAGAATATGAAACCTTTTTTATTTGGTGACATACCTGTTCTCCCCGGTTGTAATGATTATAGAAAGCCCTTTTCAAGCAATTTACCAACATTTCAATGTCTAATTAGAATGTTTACAAGCCGTTGCTAATTTGATTGCAGCCGTAAATTTTCGCTTAACGCAGCACACAACTCCGACGTGTTCCATTCACATTTTCTCATTGCTTATTAAAAATAATGACGATGTTAACATATGCATTCCAAAACCCGTTCACAAGACGTTACAAAAGCATTGAATTCAAAACAGACTGCTTTGAGTCTCAGCGCGTAAACCAGCGACAGAAATGAATTCATTTTATGTGTTAACGCAACCACACCAACGCGAGCTCCGGATTTCATTAAATGTTGGAGCTTTCCAGATTTATTTATTTCATACTGGGTAACACATGAAGTGTTTGTACAGTTACCACATTAACAGAGATAACAAAGTTTACACAGGTCTACCCTGCCTTGTACTATAATACTAGTATACTAGCAATTCGCTAGTATTGCCGACAAACTATTCCTAAGGGGTGTTAGACATTTGTTTAAAAATACATTCACTTGATTGTGTTTCATGTATTATTCTTGTTTTTATACTTCATTAAACTAAGCAACTATTATATTTAAAAATAATAGTTATATCAAAAACATTCGTTGAAATTTTGTGAAACCGCCACATTTGGTTAATATTTTATATTTGGTTGAATACATAGCAAACACACACACACACACACTGAGAAAAGACAGCGATTGAAGAGATGCGAGAGAAGGTTGAAGACGAGAGGGTGAGAGAGAATAAAATAGAATAGAGTGAATATGTAAGAGAGAAAAAATAGGGAAAAAAGAAGAGAGGAGAATTAGAGAGAATAGAGAAGAACAGAAGAGATAGACAGACAGAAAGATTTTTTATTTTATAATTAATTTGTAGATACATATGTCAGAATAACATTATTAAATGGAAAAATAGAAAGCGACTTTCCTTGCAATTTTCCATTTTCTTTTCAATATATGATGTTGCTCTATTATTTTTCTTTGTTACTTTTTATACGCTTATTTTTTTTCGTCACTTGAGTTGTACTTTCCTTTCGCATTGTCCGTTTGTGAAGCAAGGTTTAATACAATTAACCCAGTTTATTTTATTGTTTTCATTCATTTTTAATCCTAAAGCATTATTTACGATATCGTGTGGTAACCATGGCAACAATTTAAGGTTGTACAATGGAGATTTCGGTGACAATCAGATGGTGGCAAAGAAAAATTCATATACATCTTTGAAATATAGATTTCTAGATATGGGAAAGTCGCTCAGTGGTAAAGCACTATACATCAAACATGGAGCTACTCAGTTCGAATCGCACCTAGACACCCAAATTTATAACTAAAAACTCTCCAGCTTAAGTGAGACTATTTACAACACTGACACGCAGCACTTAAATGTACGGATGGCGGAAGTTAGCACGTAGTAGGCGCACCCATCTTAAATAACCCCATTCGTGCCGTACCGTGTGTCTGTGCCGTACCGTCCTAGTGCGAGCTTTGCTTATATAATTCAAACCCACAGCGACCGACGAGAAGCGACATTATTGAATACATGTAAACATTTGTAGTTAAACACACAAGAACTAAGCAGCGCGATACCGTTGCGCGGGTAAGTTGCATGGCGGGTTGCGTCGCTGTCTGTAATTTTCGTGCTCCATAATATTCAAAATTCACTTAGACCTAGTTTTAAAAAAATACATTATGTACATCTAACTTTTTCAAAAGTTACACCTTTGATTACACCTACCATACACATAAATGGGCAGTGTATTTTTATTGTTAAAAGAACAGTAAACCCCATTTCAGATTCATAACTTTTCTCAATTCCTTTTATTAGTTCACACTCTTTCTCTCTATCTCTCTCCCCCCCCCCCTATCTCTTTCCTCCCTATCTCTCTCCCCTACTCACTCTCTCTCTCTCTAAATATATATATATATATATATATATATATATATATATATATATATATATATATATATATACATATATACATATATATATCGTATTTATAAATCTTCTACAAATTTTCAGTCGTTAATAAAATACTTGTTATTCATTCACTCAAGTTCAAATACATTTTTAAAAACTTGTAACGGATGTACATGATGTTGATACAGTTTTTTCAAATAATAATTAATTAATTAAATTGTATTAATTAATTCTACTTTTAAATGGGAGGAGAAACCCCTTTCACAAAAGGGCTAAAGTCGCAATATAGTTATTTCGCCCCATTTGACTTAAAATAAGTGATAACATGATTTCACAGAACAGCTGATTTTATGTTGTAGGTTATGTAGTAGAACAGTTGTTTTAAAGCATAGGTTATGTGACTGTATTTATTATATAAATTGTAATTATTTAATAAAAAAGTAACTGAAATTAAAATTGTTTTTGTTGGCCCAAGTAGGAATTGACTTTGAATTTTTTTAAATATGTTATTTGTTTTTAATCCAGGGGTTATTTCGTAGAGAATAAATGAAAGCACGGATGAGGTTTGGAATGAATCAGGCGATAAATAAACGCCAGGCTAACTTAAACTGAAAACGCCTCTGGCCTATACAAGAGACCGTGGCAACCTGCATTGTCTTAGCGGGAGCCTTGGATAGGTATTATCTCAAACAACCATCGATAGACAGATGTTTTCTGCATTATAAATGTCCCATTAAGATAACGACATTCTCAGTTAATCCTTTAGATACGGAGCACAAGACGAGGGTTCAGCCAGGACTTATCACGTGGGCAACATCCGGAACTGTGGATCTGTAGCCTGGCACAGCTGTTTGGTGAATAAAAGGCCGTTGTGCTCCTTCTTAAAGTCTTCATTTCAACTATGGGAAGAATGCAGCTAATTTCGTTCAGGTTTATACGAACACAAAAAAATTGTATAACTTATTTCTAAAAGACAATTCATAATTATTCATTATAATGTTTTTCAAACATTAAATAGTGTTTTAGTCGCTGAGTGTAACAGCTGGGTGCACTTCACTACATGCCCTGGCTTTTGTGGGGATATTATGGATTATTTAAACAGCCCTTCTAACACATGTCCTAGCTCAAACTTGGGATTGACCTACATTCTCGGAAGGTGCCCTATTAGCTAGTGAGGCTTCATTCAAGGTTTCTAAGTTTTCCTACAGTTAGGGTTAGGGAAACTTGTACTTTGTATATTAGTCACACATAATGGTTTCTCGAGTTTTGAAATTGATTCGATACTGGAAATTATTGACGTACTAATTTTGCGCTCTTAATTAGCTGCCACCGTACCTTATGTAACCTCTACACTCACTCTTCTTTTTTACCATTTTTTCTTCTATTTAACATCAACACCGCGTGTCTCGTCGTCCATTGTTACTATTGAGTCGAACTTGCATGTGTAGATTGACGTCGCATAGTGTTGCTTATAATTGTAAGTCGTCATTTTATTATTTCATTTCTTCGAGAAGAGGAACTGTTTACATAATGCACAAACGCATATTAAAATCGCCACTAGATCACAGATGTCCATTGTTACTATTGAGTCGCACTTGCATGTGTAGATTGACGTCGCATAGTGTTCCTTATAATTGTAAGTCGTCATTTTATTATTTCATTTCTTCGAGAAGAGGAACTGTTTACATAATGCACAAACACATATTAAAATCGCCACTAGATCACAGATGTCCATTGTTACTATTGAGTCGCACTTGCATGTGTAGATTGACGTCGCATAGTGTTGCTTATAATTGTACGTCGTCATTTTATTATTTCATTTCTTCGAGAAGAGGAACTGTTTACATAATGCACAAACGCATATTAAAATCGCCACTAGATCACAGATGTCCATTGTTACTATTGAGTCGCACTTGCATGTGTAGATTGACGTCGCATAGTGTTGCTTATAATTGTACGTCGTCATTTTATTATTTCATTTCTTCGAGAAGAGGAACTGTTTACATAATGCACAAACACATATTAAAATCGCCACTAGATCACAGATGTCCATTGTTACTATTGAGTCGCACTTGCATGTGTAGATTGACGTCGCATAGTGTTGCTTATAATTGTACGTCGTCATTTTATTATTTCATTTCTTCGAGAAGAGGAACTGTTTACATAATGCACAAACGCATATTAAAATCGCCACTAGATCACAGATGTCCATTGTTACTATTGAGTCGCACTTGCATGTGTAGATTGACGTCGCATAGTGTTGCTTATAATTGTACGTCGTCATTTTATTATTTCATTTCTTCGAGAAGAGGAACTGTTTACATAATGCACAAACGCATATTAAAATCGCCACTAGATCACAGATGTCCATTGTTACTATTGAGTCGCACTTGCATGTGTAGATTGACGTCGCATAGTGTTGCTTATAATTGTACGTCGTCATTTTATTATTTCATTTCTTCGAGAAGAGGAACTGTTTACATAATGCACAAACGCATATTAAAATCGCCACTAGATCACAGATGTCCATTGTTACTATTGAGTCGCACTTGCATGTGTAGATTGACGTCGCATAGTGTTGCTTATAATTGTAAGTCGTCATTTTATTATTTCATTTCTTCGAGAAGAGGAACTGTTTACATAATGCACAAACGCATATTAAAATCGCCACTAGATCACAGATGTCCATTGTTACTATTGAGTCGCACTTGCATGTGTAGATTGACGTCGCATAATGTTGCTTATAATTGTAAGTCGTCATTTTATTATTTCATTTCTTCGAGAAGAGGAACTGTTTACATAATGCACAAACGCATATTAAAATCGCCACTAGATCACAGATGTCCATTGTTACTATTGAGTCGCACTTGCATGTGTAGATTGACGTCGCATAATGTTGCTTATAATTGTAAGTCGTCATTTTATTATTTCATTTCTTCGAGAAGAGGAACTGTTTACATAATGCACAAACGCATATTAAAATCGCCACTAGATCACAGATGTCCATTGTTACTATTGAGTCGCACTTGCATGTGTAGATTGACGTCGCATAGTGTTCCTTATAATTGTAAGTCGTCATTTTATTATTTCATTTCTTCGAGAAGAGGAACTGTTTACATAATGCACAAACACATATTAAAATCGCCACTAGATCACAGATGTCCATTGTTACTATTGAGTCGCACTTGCATGTGTAGATTGACGTCGCATAGTGTTGCTTATAATTGTACGTCGTCATTTTATTATTTCATTTCTTCGAGAAGAGGAACTGTTTACATAATGCACAAACGCATATTAAAATCGCCACTAGATCACAGATGTCCATTGTTACTATTGAGTCGCACTTGCATGTGTAGATTGACGTCGCATAGTGTTGCTTATAATTGTACGTCGTCATTTTATTATTTCATTTCTTCGAGAAGAGGAACTGTTTACATAATGCACAAACACATATTAAAATCGCCACTAGATCACAGATGTCCATTGTTACTATTGAGTCGCACTTGCATGTGTAGATTGACGTCGCATAGTGTTGCTTATAATTGTACGTCGTCATTTTATTATTTCATTTCTTCGAGAAGAGGAACTGTTTACATAATGCACAAACGCATATTAAAATCGCCACTAGATCACAGATGTCCATTGTTACTATTGAGTCGCACTTGCATGTGTAGATTGACGTCGCATAGTGTTGCTTATAATTGTACGTCGTCATTTTATTATTTCATTTCTTCGAGAAGAGGAACTGTTTACATAATGCACAAACGCATATTAAAATCGCCACTAGATCACAGATGTCCATTGTTACTATTGAGTCGCACTTGCATGTGTAGATTGACGTCGCATAGTGTTGCTTATAATTGTACGTCGTCATTTTATTATTTCATTTCTTCGAGAAGAGGAACTGTTTACATAATGCACAAACGCATATTAAAATCGCCACTAGATCACAGATGTCCATTGTTACTATTGAGTCGCACTTGCATGTGTAGATTGACGTCGCATAGTGTTGCTTATAATTGTAAGTCGTCATTTTATTATTTCATTTCTTCGAGAAGAGGAACTGTTTACATAATGCACAAACGCATATTAAAATCGCCACTAGATCACAGATGTCCATTGTTACTATTGAGTCGCACTTGCATGTGTAGATTGACGTCGCATAATGTTGCTTATAATTGTAAGTCGTCATTTTATTATTTCATTTCTTCGAGAAGAGGAACTGTTTACATAATGCACAAACGCATATTAAAATCGCCACTAGATCACAGATGTCCATTGTTACTATTGAGTCGCACTTGCATGTGTAGATTGACGTCGCATAGTGTTGCTTATAATTGTACGTCGTCATTTTATTATTTCATTTCTTCGAGAAGAGGAACTGTTTACATAATGCACAAACGCATATTAAAATCGCCACTAGATCACAGATGTCCATTGTTACTATTGAGTCGCACTTGCATGTGTAGATTGACGTCGCATAGTGTTGCTTATAATTGTACGTCGTCATTTTATTATTTCATTTCTTCGAGAAGAGGAACTGTTTACATAATGCACAAACGCATATTAAAATCGCCACTAGATCACAGATGTCCATTGTTACTATTGAGTCGCACTTGCATGTGTAGATTGACGTCGCATAGTGTTGCTTATAATTGTACGTCGTCATTTTATTATTTCATTTCTTCGAGAAGAGGAACTGTTTACATAATGCACAAACGCATATTAAAATCGCCACTAGATCACAGATGTCCATTGTTACTATTGAGTCGCACTTGCATGTGTAGATTGACGTCGCATAGTGTTGCTTATAATTGTACGTCGTCATTTTATTATTTCATTTCTTCGAGAAGAGGAACTGTTTACATAATGCACACACGCATATTAAAATCGCCACTAAATCACAGATGTCCATTGTTACTATTGAGTCGCACTTGCATGTGTAGATTGACGTCGCATAGTGTTGCTTATAATTGTAAGTCGTCATTTTATTATTTCATTTCTTCGAGAAGAGGAACTGTTTACATAATGCACAAACGCATATTAAAATCGCCACTAGATCACAGATGTCCATTGTTACTATTGAGTCGCACTTGCATGTGTAGATTGACGTCGCATAGTGTTGCTTATAATTGTACGTCGTCATTTTATTATTTCATTTCTTCGAGAAGAGGAACTGTTTACATAATGCACAAACGCATATTAAAATCGCCACTAGATCACAGATGTCCATTGTTACTATTGAGTCGCACTTGCATGTGTAGATTGACGTCGCATAGTGTTGCTTATAATTGTAAGTCGTCATTTTATTATTTCATTTCTTCGAGAAGAGGAACTGTTTACATAATGCACAAACGCATATTAAAATCGCCACTAAATCACAGATGTCCATTGTTACTATTGAGTCGCACTTGCATGTGTAGATTGACGTCGCATAATGTTGCTTATAATTGTAAGTCGTCATTTTATTATTTCATTTCTTCGAGAAGAGGAACTGTTTACATAATGCACAAACGCATATTAAAATCGCCACTAAATCACAGATGTCCATTGTTACTATTGAGTCGCACTTGCATGTGTAGATTGACGTCGCATAATGTTGCTTATAATTGTAAGTCGTCATTTTATTATTTCATTTCTTCGAGAAGAGGAACTGTTTACATAATGCACAAACGCATATTAAAATCGCCACTAAATCACAGATGTCCATTGTTACTATTGAGTCGCACTTGCATGTGTAGATTGATGTCGCATAGTGTTGCTTATAATTGTACGTCGTCATTTTATTATTTCATTTCTTCGAGAAGAGGAACTGTTTACATAATGCACAAACGCATATTAAAATCGCCACTAAATCACAGATGTCCATTGTTACTATTGAGTCGCACTTGCATGTGTAGATTGATGTCGCATAGTGTTGCTTATAATTGTACGTCGTCATTTTATTATTTCATTTCTTCGAGAAGAGGAACTGTTTACATAATGCACAAACGCATATTAAAATCGCCACTAAATCACAGATGTCCATTGTTACTATTGAGTCGCACTTGCATGTGTAGATTGACGTCGCATAGTGTTGCTTATAATTGTAAGTCGTCATTTTATTATTTCATTTCTTCGAGAAGAGGAACTGTTTACATAATGCACAAACGCATATTAAAATCGCCACTAAATCACAGATGTCCATTGTTACTATTGAGTCGCACTTGCATGTGTAGATTGATGTCGCATAGTGTTGCTTATAATTGTACGTCGTCATTTTATTATTTCATTTCTTCGAGAAGAGGAACTGTTTACATAATGCACAAACGCATATTAAAATCGCCACTAGATCACAGATGTCCATTGTTACTATTGAGTCGCACTTGCATGTGTAGATTGACGTCGCATAGTGTTGCTTATAATTGTACGTCGTCATTTTATTATTTCATTTCTTCGAGAAGAGGAACTGTTTACATAATGCACAAACGCATATTAAAATCGCCACTAGATCACAGATGTCCATTGTTACTATTGAGTCGCACTTGCATGTGTAGATTGACGTCGCATAGTGTTGCTTATAATTGTACGTCGTCATTTTATTATTTCATTTCTTCGAGAAGAGGAACTGTTTACATAATGCACAAACGCATATTAAAATCGCCACTAGATCACAGATGTCCATTGTTACTATTGAGTCGCACTTGCATGTGTAGATTGACGTCGCATAGTGTTGCTTATAATTGTACGTCGTCATTTTATTATTTCATTTCTTCGAGAAGAGGAACTGTTTACATAATGCACAAACGCATATTAAAATCGCCACTAGATCACAGATGTCCATTGTTACTATTGAGTCGCACTTGCATGTGTAGATTGACGTCGCATAGTGTTGCTTATAATTGTAAGTCGTCATTTTATTATTTCATTTCTTCGAGAAGAGGAACTGTTTACATAATGCACAAACGCATATTAAAATCGCCACTAGATCACAGATGTCCATTGTTACTATTGAGTCGCACTTGCATGTGTAGATTGACGTCGCATAGTGTTGCTTATAATTGTACGTCGTCATTTTATTATTTCATTTCTTCGAGAAGAGGAACTGTTTACATAATGCACAAACGCATATTAAAATCGCCACTAGATCACAGATGTCCATTGTTACTATTGAGTCGCACTTGCATGTGTAGATTGACGTCGCATAGTGTTGCTTATAATTGTACGTCGTCATTTTATTATTTCATTTCTTCGAGAAGAGGAACTGTTTACATAATGCACAAACGCATATTAAAATCGCCACTAGATCACAGATGTCCATTGTTACTATTGAGTCGCACTTGCATGTGTAGATTGACGTCGCATAGTGTTGCTTATAATTGTACGTCGTCATTTTATTATTTCATTTCTTCGAGAAGAGGAACTGTTTACATAATGCACAAACGCATATTAAAATCGCCACTAGATCACAGATGTCCATTGTTACTATTGAGTCGCACTTGCATGTGTAGATTGACGTCGCATAGTGTTGCTTATAATTGTACGTCGTCATTTTATTATTTCATTTCTTCGAGAAGAGGAACTGTTTACATAATGCACACACGCATATTAAAATCGCCACTAAATCACAGATGTCCATTGTTACTATTGAGTTGCACTTGCATGTGTAGATTGACGTCGCATAGTGTTGCTTATAATTGTAAGTCGTCATTTTATTATTTCATTTCTTCGAGAAGAGGAACTGTTTACATAATGCACAAACGCATATTAAAATCGCCACTAGATCACAGATGTCCATTGTTACTATTGAGTCGCACTTGCATGTGTAGATTGACGTCGCATAGTGTTGCTTATAATTGTACGTCGTCATTTTATTATTTCATTTCTTCGAGAAGAGGAACTGTTTACATAATGCACAAACGCATATTAAAATCGCCACTAGATCACAGATGTCCATTGTTACTATTGAGTCGCACTTGCATGTGTAGATTGACGTCGCATAGTGTTGCTTATAATTGTAAGTCGTCATTTTATTATTTCATTTCTTCGAGAAGAGGAACTGTTTACATAATGCACAAACGCATATTAAAATCGCCACTAAATCACAGATGTCCATTGTTACTATTGAGTCGCACTTGCATGTGTAGATTGACGTCGCATAATGTTGCTTATAATTGTAAGTCGTCATTTTATTATTTCATTTCTTCGAGAAGAGGAACTGTTTACATAATGCACAAACGCATATTAAAATCGCCACTAAATCACAGATGTCCATTGTTACTATTGAGTCGCACTTGCATGTGTAGATTGACGTCGCATAATGTTGCTTATAATTGTAAGTCGTCATTTTATTATTTCATTTCTTCGAGAAGAGGAACTGTTTACATAATGCACAAACGCATATTAAAATCGCCACTAAATCACAGATGTCCATTGTTACTATTGAGTCGCACTTGCATGTGTAGATTGATGTCGCATAGTGTTGCTTATAATTGTACGTCGTCATTTTATTATTTCATTTCTTCGAGAAGAGGAACTGTTTACATAATGCACAAACGCATATTAAAATCGCCACTAAATCACAGATGTCCATTGTTACTATTGAGTCGCACTTGCATGTGTAGATTGATGTCGCATAGTGTTGCTTATAATTGTACGTCGTCATTTTATTATTTCATTTCTTCGAGAAGAGGAACTGTTTACATAATGCACAAACGCATATTAAAATCGCCACTAAATCACAGATGTCCATTGTTACTATTGAGTCGCACTTGCATGTGTAGATTGACGTCGCATAGTGTTGCTTATAATTGTAAGTCGTCATTTTATTATTTCATTTCTTCGAGAAGAGGAACTGTTTACATAATGCACAAACGCATATTAAAATCGCCACTAAATCACAGATGTCCATTGTTACTATTGAGTCGCACTTGCATGTGTAGATTGATGTCGCATAGTGTTGCTTATAATTGTACGTCGTCATTTTATTATTTCATTTCTTCGAGAAGAGGAACTGTTTACATAATGCACAAACGCATATTAAAATCGCCACTAGATCACAGATGTCCATTGTTACTATTGAGTCGCACTTGCATGTGTAGATTGACGTCGCATAGTGTTGCTTATAATTGTACGTCGTCATTTTATTATTTCATTTCTTCGAGAAGAGGAACTGTTTACATAATGCACAAACGCATATTAAAATCGCCACTAGATCACAGATGTCCATTGTTACTATTGAGTCGCACTTGCATGTGTAGATTGACGTCGCATAGTGTTGCTTATAATTGTACGTCGTCATTTTATTATTTCATTTCTTCGAGAAGAGGAACTGTTTACATAATGCACAAACGCATATTAAAATCGCCACTAGATCACAGATGTCCATTGTTACTATTGAGTCGCACTTGCATGTGTAGATTGACGTCGCATAGTGTTGCTTATAATTGTAAGTCGTCATTTTATTATTTCATTTCTTCGAGAAGAGGAACTGTTTACATAATGCACAAACGCATATTAAAATCGCCACTAGATCACAGATGTCCATTGTTACTATTGAGTCGCACTTGCATGTGTAGATTGACGTCGCATAGTGTTGCTTATAATTGTACGTCGTCATTTTATTATTTCATTTCTTCGAGAAGAAGAACTGTTTACATAATGCACAAACGCATATTAAAATCGCCACTAGATCACAGATGTCCATTGTTACTATTGAGTCGCACTTGCATGTGTAGATTGACGTCGCATAGTGTTGCTTATAATTGTACGTCGTCATTTTATTATTTCATTTCTTCGAGAAGAGGAACTGTTTACATAATGCACAAACGCATATTAAAATCGCCACTAGATCACAGATGTCCATTGTTACTATTGAGTCGCACTTGCATGTGTAGATTGACGTCGCATAGTGTTGCTTATAATTGTACGTCGTCATTTTATTATTTCATTTCTTCGAGAAGAGGAACTGTTTACATAATGCACAAACACATATTAAAATCGCCACTAGATCACAGATGTCCATCCCTCTTCATAAAATACATTAATAAAAAGCAGTCAGTATATTAAAACAAGCAGAACGCCGACATCGGGCTGTGTGTAGTGGACGTGGAATTTAATGTCCACTGGCAGCAATGACAGATTTTATTAGCTACAATTCGGTTTTAGAATGTAGCTTACATGATGGAAACAACTCTAATTCGCATATAAATTGTGTTTTCTCGTTATTCTACTGAAAACTACCGTTGGCACGACTTTTTCGTGTAGTTTTTCTGCCTACATTTTTAAAATATAAATTTTCCTTATAATTATTTGAATTGTCCTTCTGGCATTATTATACTTTTAGAGAGAAAATAACTACACAATAGAGTGTTGGTTATTTACTAAGTTGAAATACCATATTTACACAAACAAACAAACAAACACATACACACACACACACACACACACACACACACACACACACACACACACACACACACACACACACACACACACATACACATACACACACACACACACACACACACACACACCCTCACACACACACACACAGATTCTATTACATTGTTTTAAAGTTGAAAAAAGTTAAATTAAATTATATATATATATATATATATATATATATATATATATATATATATATATATATATATATATATATGCATGTTATGTGTGTGTGCGAACGCGTGCGCGTGTGCGTGTGTGCGCGCGCACGTGTGTGTGTGTTCATCGTAATAAAAACCATAATATAATAAAATTAACTATGGTTCCTTCTGAATAACGTCTTTAAAACCTGGTTGCTAAAAGGAACGACTAGACGCCACGTCTACATCTCGTCATACAGTAGATTACCCTAAACACCTCTAAATGAGCTTTACTCAAGTAAAAGCTTATTCCTCTTCATCGCCCACAATTAGAAGGATTACATCCAAGATCCTTACATTCACTAGTTACGTTCAGGGATACACAGAGCGCAAAACTGTATAGCTTTATCCTATATATTATAGGTATATTCATCTCGCATTAGTGACACCTTTTGTTCTTGTACGCCTGCTTTGTTTTTTAGACAATATTCTGTTGATCTTGAGGTTATACTGTTTACAACTTGTATTATCTAAATACTTTCAGAATTTTGTTAGTGGCTAAACATTAAAGTCGAATAGTTTAAACTACAGCAATAATTTTGCTACCATTAAATTAAATTTTCAACATAAAGCTCTACGTCCAAGAGCTACATTTGCATTCTTTCGGGTGGTTCCCTGTTGGTATGCGACTCCCTCATCCCGGTTGAGAGCAGATGTAGGCATCTGCAGTTGAGCGATTTTGTACACAGGATACAGCAATTTCCTCATATTTCCCATGCCAGGAGATCATTATTTCATTTTTCCTAATCATGCCTGACTCCATCTGCCTTCCCTTATCCTTTTTCACACACACACACACACACACACACACACACACTCTCTCTCTCTGAGAAAAAGTGAGAGATAGGAGAAAAGAGACTAAAGAAGAGAGTGCGTAGAGAATAGAATGTAAGAGAGTGAGTGTGTAAGAAGAAAGTGGGAATATAATAGGGAGAAAACAGTATATTCCTATATTCTATATAGGAATATAATAGACAGACCGACAGACAGAGGCTTTATATTTATGTAAGCCTATCTTATGGCTCCAAAGATAGCATAATTATTATAACATAGTTTTAAAGTTAAATAAAATAATTAATTAAGTTTTATTAATAATATATATCTTATGTTTGAACTTAGGCGTGTAACGGGTAGACGCTGCTTTATGGATAGTACCTACTTCAGATAGGCAACCCTACTTAAGTTATACCAAGACTTTCCCCTATTCTGAGCACCATTGCATCATCATGACCCTCCCTTACCCCTACATAATTCCATGTTTGGAGTAGATATACTCTCTTCCCGGACTTAGTAAAACCGGTCCTGGTTAACACTTATTGGGGAAATATTTTTTAAATGCGCATGTAATTTTAAAGTAAACATTTTATTTTTAGTTGAGAACGTTAAATAATTGTTTATATGACATAATTATTTATAGTTTCAAGTAATTCATAAATTAATAATAATTTATCATAATTAATTCGATGATAGTATTTTATTTAAATAATATAACATTGATTCTGCGCTTTTAATATATTCGTTTTCGATTGACTAAATCATTACGCTAAAAAGTTCTTTAAAATAAACTAAATATATCTAGGTGATTTAGTTTATGCCAACTACCACAGAACTGAACTGTCATCTTACACGTTTATTAATTGCTTTTCAGGCAGGTTAGGGTGGCTCCCTGGGCGGACTCTACCCTTCACTATCTACAAATCCAATCTACAGCTGCTGTTTTATGAATGTCTGTTTTATTTAGTCCCTAATTTTAAATGGGTGTCGGGAGTCAGCTGGTATGACTAATACTGCCTATGAAGGTTATGAATAAATGCATAATATAAGCCGTGAGGTGTTATGTGGTGATGTGGTTAGAAAGAGTATTGGACAAGCCAAGAGGTTAAAAATTTTGCCAAGTAGCAAAAATCATTAATTAATATAAATAAATTAAGTAATTAAAGTCCTTTCCTACTTAGATCAACAAAGAAAAGTTTTATTTAAGCTATATTTTAATAAATAATATAAATATGTATATAGATGTAACAGAATCGCAATACTAAGTGGCAAAATAGAAAACTATATTAGTTATTAAAGTTAACTAATTACATTAAGTTAATGAATTAATACTTAAAACTGTATTAACATCTAATGTCAGCCACTACAAGTTTTAAAAAGTGTATTTGTACTTGAGTGAATTAACAAAAAGTGTCTTATTAACAATTGAAAATTTGAATAAGATATATATATATATATATATATATATATATGCTGATACGTATTCCTTCACGGATGGAAAAATATGATGAATAGTTACTATCTGGAGTAAATCCGATCATTCTGCAGTTCATAAATTCGCAGTTCCGACGTTTCGCTAGAATCTCATCAAGCATTGACGAGGTGGACCCAACAACAGTAGAAGAGCAGTCTCGCAATGTTCGATTCTAGCGAAACGTCGTAACTGCGAATTTATGGACTGCAGAATGAACGGATTTACTCCAGATAGCCAGATAGTAACTATTCATCATATATATATATATATAGGAAAAGTGTGAACTAGTAATAGGAATTGAAAAAGAAGCAACTATAAAAAGATGAAAATTAGAATATATTATCTATATAATAAAATAAATACTAAAGAAATAATCAATATTGCTATTTGCAGTCCAAGGGAAGGTCAAAGGAACTAGAAGTATAGGACGTAAGGATTTCCTGGTTGCAGAATCTCAGAGTATTGCAGCTATAGTTCGGCAGAACTGTTTAAAGGCACCGTTAAAGTAAAAGTAGCGATGGTGATTTCGTACTTCCTATAGGAGATAGAACCGAAAGAAATAAAGCCACATAAAACCCTGATCAACGATATAGAGGAAATCCTGGATCGTATATTAGACTCACTTACCAGATGTAGTGCTGTTCTATATTAGAGTCACTTACCAGATGTAGTGCTGTTCTATATTAGAGTCATTAGTAGAATAAGATCCTGTTACAGCTCTTCGTAAGGGAAGTA
>JBAIZL010000004.1:16332751-16352751 GCA_036971475.1 Prosapia bicincta
GTTTTGTGTAAACAAATTTGTAAACTGTAGTAACATAGGGCATAAACAATTGCTGGAGAGATGTAAGGTAAAAAAAAACGCGATTGTAAACAAAAAATTGAAAGGTTATGTTTGGAAAAGTCCAGTCAAAACACACACAATTCGAATTATTACAAAAGTAAAACACAAAGACACTTCACACACTAATAATAGTAATTAAATAAACACTGGAAGGTTTGTTAAGGATCGGAAAATTGAAACAGTATGTTAACAAAATTAAAACTGGTGAAAACAATCGTGTTATTGCATCAGCTGTAAAAAAAGCAAGAAGTAGGTCAAGTGTGCAGTCGACTCTAGTGAGAAGGAATCGAACTAAATTAAAGCCATATGATTTCTTTTTTTAAGAAGGAGGCCGCCATATTTGTAACATTTTTTAAAAGAAAAACGAAGCGGTAGTGTTTAGTCTGAAATAGCGTGGGTGACGCTACGAGAGGGGACCTGCCATGATCAGTCAAAATTCCTTTTAAAAAAAGACGTCAAAATTATACAGATTTGTGAAGAAACTTGGAAATTTTAAATAAGGAGAAGTGAATTTAAAGATAAAGTACAGTGGTAATATAATTTGAAGGAACTAAAACGAATTTAAGTGTGTAAAAAGTGAAATTTGAAGAGAACGGAATCTTACGTAAGCGACCTGCAGAATTTCGGTATTTGATAAGTTAAGTATATATAGCGCTATAAAAAATAAACTTTAGTGGACCTTTAAGATAATAGGGAAGTTTAATTTTGTACATTAGAATATCTTGTGATTAATAGTAATAAGATCATAATCCAGTTCAAATAGTTTCGCCTTTTTGCTTATTCCAAATTAAAGTTTTTCCATCAGGAAAATATTTATTAAAACTAATTTCAAAATTTAGTATTGTTTTTCAAAATTTATTTAATTAACCTAAGAATTAAAAAAATATAGCCCATGCTATAAACCCCGAGATAGTAAGAGATTGTAAAATTAGCCTAGGGTATATAAAAATTTGTAACTAAGAATCAAAGAAAGTGAGTTTAGTATATTGTGTTAAAATTTGTTAAGTTTATTTTTGTTCTGTGTATTGTTTAAAGGTTGAAATAAAAATTGTTATAGTAAAGAAAAAAAAATAATTGTAAAGCGTTTTATAAATACTTTACAATTGGCACACCAACGTGGGGTACGATTATTAGAAATAAATAATTATAATAAAGAATTATGAATTGTTCCTGAGTAGTGTTTTTGTTTTAAATAGAAATTAAATATCATCATTCAAATAAATAATAATAATAAACATTGTTGTATTGCGTCTCGGAAATATATGTTATAATATATATATTGTAACATTTTGAAAATAGCAAATAAGAAATTGGCTAGGTTAAATTGAAACTAATTTTAGGTAAAAGCCTAGAAAGGTTATAAAACGGTTGTAACATATAAACAAGATATTTGAACTGTAAATGCATAAGGAAATTTGTTGTATCAAATAAAATTAAAAACAAGATAATCTAATAATAATAATTATATTTAAACAAAATTGTAAATATTAGTAACATAGGGCATAAGTAATTACTTAAGAGATAGAAGGTGAAAACGGTTATAAACAATGAATTGAAAGGTTATGTTTGTGAAAGCCCAGCAAAAACACACACAATTCGGAATTATTACAGAAGTAAAAAGTAAAGACACTTCACACACAAATAATAGTAAATAAATAAACACTGGAAGGTTTGTTAAGGATCGGAAAGTTGAAACAGTAAGTTTAACCAAATTAAAACGCCATTGTAAACAATATCGTTGTTGCATCAGCTGTAAACCCAAAGAAAGTAGGTCAGTTACAGTCGATTCTAGTGGGAAAAAATCGAACTAAATTACAGGCAACATGTGTTTTAGAAGAAGGAGAGGCCGCCATATTTTTAAACAATTTTAAAAGAAATAGGACGCGTTAGTTTAGTATAGCGTGGGGACGCTACGAGATTGGACCTGCCATGACCAGTCAAAATTCCATTTGAAGAAATTCGTCAAAATTATACAGATTTGTGAAGAAAATTGGCCAAAGTAAATTAAGGATAAGTGAATTTAAAGATATAATACAGTGTTAATATAATGTGAAGTAACTAAAAAGAATTGAAGTGTGTTAAATATAAAATTTAAGGAGAACAGAATTCTACGTGTGACAAGCGACCTTCGAGAATTTATAAGTTGAGTATATTAGCGCTATAGAAATGAAAGTTAGTGGACTTTTAAGATTATAAGGAAGTTAAATTTGTACATTATTAGAATATCTTGTAATTAATTAATAGTTAGTAATAAGAAACATAATCCAGTTCAAATAGTTTCGGGACCTTTTTGCTTATTCCAAATTAAAGTTTTTCCATCACGAAAATATTTATTAAAACTGTTTTCTAAATTTAATCTTGTTTTTCAAAATTTATTTAATTAACAAAAGAGTTAAAAATATAGCCCATGCATATAAACCTCGAGATATTAAGAGATCTCAGAAATAGCCTAGGGTATAAAAATTTGTAAATAAAATTGAAGGAATTAAGTTTAGCCTATTGTGTTAAAACTTGTTGTTTTATTTTTTTTGTTCTGTTTATTGTGTGAATTAAAAAATTGTTGCAATAAAGAATTTAAATTAATACCTGAATTGTGTTGTGTGTTATAAAAATATAAATATTACAATATATATATGTCTATATAATATGCAAACATAAAAAAGACAAGAAATAAAGTATATTTTTGTCATACATGTGATTTTATTGCTGCATGAAGAGAATTATCCACTCTATACTTTTTTTCTTGTGTTAAATATACTGACCCTATTATGATTTAAGTTTATTTTAATATTTGTAGGGAAATGACGTAAATTTCTTTCCTGATGGGTTCAACCTGAGTAAAGCTGAGTTGCAGTTGATTGGCTTTAGTAAAGGCTGTGTTGTCCTAAACCAATTCTTATATGAATTCCATTACCTTAAGACATTAACGCCTGAAGATGAATCTATGACAAGTATTTTATCTCGAATAACAGACATGTATTGGTTAGATGGAGGACATGCAGGTGGTAAAAATACATGGATAACGTCGCGAAGTCTCTTAGAAACTTTGACACGCTTAGGTAAGTGTGATCATCAAGCTAGTTCACATTTATAGTGATCCAAAACCATCATGGATATAATGATATTTTTCCTTATGGTGGAGAAAATATAAAGATTTTACGGTTATTGTTTGAATGCTAACATAACTGTATAATAGATGTAAAAAAATGTGACATTCAGTAGTGTTGTATTTGACTGGTATATCACAAAAGACAGTAGACTTTATTTGTGTAGGGTATTTCTCTTTAACCCATTGTGGATTATGGACTAGGAGATGTAATCACTTTAACATGTTCACTAATGCAATGTTAACAAAATAACTATTGGTATAGACCAGCCGACTCACATATGCGCTGTATGGTCTCTCGTCTTGGACCAACAGCCCACATAGCTTGGGGTAGTTGAAATGGACCAACGGCTCATATTTGCTTGTTAATTTTATTCCTCTGACAAATCAGTGGATTATTTTAACAGTTTGTTATATTCGTATCTGTCTGTAGTCATGTCTGATGTTAATGTGAGACATTTGGTCTCTTAGTTATCAAGGTCAGTGACATCAAAATGAAGCTCTTGTTTATTTCTTCCTGCTTCTTGTGCAGTTTTTGTTTTGAATGATCAAATTTTACTATGTTTACTCTAAATAACATTAATCACAAAAATGTAAACATATCAAAAGTGATTGGTGAGTTTGTAAATATTTTGTACTCTTTAGAAACCAAATGTAAACATATTTTGTCTGTTACAATAATATTTATATTGTCTATGTTTTGGATACATTATAAGCATTCTGTTTATCATGACTAGCCAATAAAAGTTAGTTGGGTGTTTGTTTATGTAAGGCTTTGTAGTGGCTCTCACATGGGATGCTCCGTCTTCGATAGGATTTCATGCTATAGACCAACCGGCTCATATATGCGCCACCCCAAAAAACAGCTAAAACAAAAATATACATTCAACAAACATACTTGTAGTGTTTTCATGTAGTATAATAACTTATTACAACAACATTCCAGTTTTGGTCTGAAATGAAGGTACCCACATTAACGCTGTTTGTGTGGAAAGATTGAATTTTTACCGCCAATCTGTCGAGAGAAACCAGGCGGCTCGATAGCAAACATGTTAAAGTGATTCTTTGAATGCTTACAAAACTCTATAATAAATATCAAAAATGTGACATTTAGTAATGTTGTATTTGACTGGTATATCACAAAAGACATCAGACTTTACTTGTGTTGGGTGTTGCTCTTTAACCCATTGTGGTACGTGTTGGGTGTTTCTGTTTAACCCATTGTTGTTTACATGTTAGATGTTTCTCTTTAATCCATTGTGGTTTACAGACTAAGAGTTGTAAACATTTTAAAGTAATTGTTTGAATGCTAACAAAACTGTATATTAAATGTACAAAAGATGACATTTACTTGTGTTAGGTGTTTCTCGCTAACCCATTGAGGTTTATGGACTAGGTCAGCTAGTCACGACCAATTATTATTACTGGATATAAAGACTATCCCAGCTAGCCACGAATGTAGTCACTGTTTGATTGATTTGTTTGCTTCAAGAGAGTTTATTTCTGATATGTAACATCTAAGACTAGATGTCTGTGCTTTCTAAGGGATATTTATCAAATCTCCAAACTTACAGCATAAATAAATAATGATATTTATGAGCTATTGACCTTCTGTCAGACATCTAAACTTAATAGAACGCTTCAGCAGTTTTCATGTCAACTTGAGTGAGAAGCTCAGTAGAGTATTTACTCGGTGTCGGACAACAATAGGTGATGTTTGTAAGTAGTTTTTCGTAATAAGTATATTCTTGTGTACATACAAAATGATCAGTAATAGTCGGAGCCTAAAATCTAACCCAAATTTTAAACTGGTACTTTTAATTGGTTTTTACTAATTATGATTACACATAATAATCAGTTGAAAAATAATAAACCAAAATTAACGAATAAAAGAAGTTGCACCCTTATAAAAAATATAATATTTATTGCTTTACAAGCGAAAACAGCTCAAGTTACTCAATTAATTTGTATCCATTATTGACCGCTCCGTACATGTAATTAGATCAGCAATGGGTTAAAGTGCAGCTAGTATATAGTAGGCAAAATCTGTAATGAAAACACCTGTTGTCACATTTTAAAAAAATTACTTTTAGAGCCATACTGTGCATTTTCTTAAGCTGTCTCGATATTGATCTGAATGAAGTATAGTACTATTTGCTTCTGCCAGTCTTGATTAATTTCTATTTAGCTTGTAGAAATCATAAGATTTCCCTGTTAAGCTTCAGTATTTCTTGTGAAATTGGGGTCATTATTATGCGGTTTTCTTGCATCAATTATTTAGTCTTTTTTTACACAAAATTTTATATTTTGAACAGTTAACTTGGTCATAATTGTACTTTTGTTTGTTTGTAGGTATTAGAATCCATGTACATGTAACACCATACCAAATCACTGATGATCGAAGACCTTGGATAAGAAAAGAAGAAAAGGCATTTAGTGATCTTTTAAAAAGACTTGGAGCGCCAATTGACAGAGTAGTTCATTTTGAAAACCAAGTGGGAAATTTATACATGCATTTTAATGTTCTTTCAGAATTTAAACAGTCAGACGAGTAATCTTGATAAACAATAGGTTAATAAATTTGTCCTAAACACTAGGTATGAAATTATTTGTGTGTTCTCCAAATTGGTTATTTTTTTGTTTTTTCCACATTATGTTTATTTACTGTACATTAAGATTTAATAATATGCATCTTTTGTACTTTTGAACGACTGAAGCAGTGTTTTTCTTTTCTGATTAGAAAGTTTAAATTTACCATATATTGTTATAAATTACTCATGTATTTTAATATAAACATTGTGTATATAACTGTATTTATTACAAAATTAGTTAATTTCATTTGTAAATTAAAATAAAAAAGAATTAAACAAACAAAATATTTCAAGTAAAGTACTTATTAAATGCCTTTCTTTAGTTCAGTACTATTGTTAAAGTAGCACAGTATTTACCTCACAAAAGTTAAATTGCCCTTACAGTGCCATGCTTCATCTGTTGATTTGATAGGTTAATGTACATATAGAGTCATGGTTACCATTTTGTTTGTTATATAGATACTTGCAAGCCCCTGGTTTTTTTGTAATGCATTAGTCAGTTTAAAAACCTTTGTTTACATGTTCAATTATTATTTACTCTTTAAAAAGACAACAGGTCTATTCTTTCCATAAACAATTGAGCAAAAACAATTTCTAACTAAACTCTACTTGCATTTATTGACAATTGTATAAATCTATTTGTCTTTTTTTTATTGTCAAGCTTCAGATATTGCAAAAAGTATTTTTAACTTTATCTGACAACATATTAGCCAAATTTGTAGGATCTTGATATAGTTTTAAAATCAGTTTTTTTAAGATATGAAATTTTTGAAAATATTTAGCTGTAAAAGTGTTTTTGTATTAAAAGTATATTTATTTGAATTTCAAAAAAAATAATGATTTTTCTAGATTTGACAAATTTTTATATTGCACAAGATTATTTTTTCCGTGTTTTCATCTATGTTATATGACAGATATTTTACTGTGTTTAATTTTAAGGTGATCTAGAAACATCAACCTAGTCTTTAGACATATGTTGCAGACACCTCTTTACACACATTTTTAATTATCAAAGGATGCAAATTTTTCATATCTAAAATTTGTCATCTCTATTATAAATTGGATTTCAATAATTTGTAATGGAAGAAATTTTAGATAAATACATTATCGATTTCAATCATAGAATTCAATAATATTTCTTTATTTATAACCTCATGAAACTCTTGACAGTCAAATTTTAGATTTATGTTTTGATTATAATAGCATGTTTATGGTACTGATTTTATGAATACATATTGATTAAATATACTAAGCCTGGCCATAGCAATCATGTTTTCTTCCATTTCCAATAACAGGGGTTTCATTGACCTATTCCTATATCTAGACGGTCCTTAGACCTATTTTTATTCCACCTGTCTTTTTCATGGGAGTGTAATACGTAGACACTTCAATACTCAAAATTGGGTAATTATTAAGATCAGCGACTACTGCTCCGATCAATTTGAAGTATTTTTTTACTGCAAACACATATTTACAAAAAACCTAATCTAACTTGACTTTGGTGCCTACTAACGCTCCGATCGGCAGAATTTTTTTTCCTGATAGATTTGACTTTGCTTAACACGAATCTGAATCTATTTTTAATGGCAAATACATATTAACTTAAGAAAACCAGGTCAGGTTAGGTTAGGTTAGTAAAAAAACTTCAGATTCGTGTTCAGTAAGGTCAAATTGATTAGGAAAAAACTTTTGCCGATCGGAGCAGTAGTCGCTGATCTTAATAACTAAATATATAACCAATTATTATATAAATATAATAACCAAAATTGAAATAGTGAATAGGTATACAAACTTTAAACTATAAGCCAAACGTTTTTCTCTTTATTGTAAGGTAATAGCAGGCTATCTGTACAATCACATTAAAACACTCATAAAATAATATTAAATAGGAATAACAAAAAAAGATGTAAACAATTGGACGGAATAATCATTTATTACAATAAAATAATTTGTTATGCATCAATATTTAAAAAAAAATGTTCTTAAAATAACTATAATGATTATTGACACATGATACATTCTTAGTGTTTGGATAAATTAAAAAAAAGTAACATTAATTTGAGGAAAATTTGTAAAATACACCTAAAAGGTCCCGCTTATTTCAAGGCACTAAAATTATATATAATGTAATATATAACTTTAAAAAACTCCAGTCTTTCATTTACTATTTATTTACAATAGTTAGTACATGGACTTATATATCGTCCCAATCTTTTCTGTTCCCTCTCTGAAACAAATAAAGAACAGGAGGTTAAACACATTGACATTGGTAATTTTCTTTTAATAGTGTTAAAAAAAAAATATTATTTTTTTTACATCTGCTGCTATATTTTATTCAGTGTCATATTTTAAAAATGTATACAAATTCCACAGCAATTGTATAAAAACTACTTTAGTTGAGTGATAATTAATTTGATACAGAAATAATGGCTACATAATTTTTTTCTGTCTTGAAAGTTCTTTGTTCTAAGACTATGATGCACAATAACATTTAGGCTGCATACAGAAGGCAACTGGTGACGACAATGCAACACAAACTAGAGTTGCTATTAGAAAAGATCTAGTTGGTTTACAAGATTGTTCATATAAAGTTGCTAGTTTAGTTGTCAATTATGTCATCGTCAGAGAAAGATGGCGTCCTTGTCTATATTTTAAGAAAGATGGAGAAATAAATTTCAGCTGGAGAAAGATTAACAATAACATTCAGCTAAGGTTAATTGCTCATTTATGTATAACTCCAAAACTTAAAATAATATTACATTACAATTAAATAATAATTAATCAAATGATATTTTATAGTTCAGGTGCCGATTTTATATATTTTGAACAAATTGTTGATAATCATTTATATCGTCTTGAATTTGTTAAATACACAAATCATGACCAGAACCAGGAATATTTTGTTTTTCTGACATACTGTACCAGTATAATAAAGGACTATTCAAAGAAACAAAAACACAAAATATAAATAAAAATGATAATTATTTAAAAACAGGAGCACTCTTGAGAAACACATACATAACACAACAAATACTGCTGGCAACTAAGTTTACAGCATGTCGTGACCGGAGCAACTCTAGTTTCTGTGTCACTTGTTGGTCGCGTTGCTATCACTTCAGAATAAACATGTGTATTCAACTCTATATGATATGAAAAAGCAACTCAAGTTTGCGTTGTGTTGCCGTCACCAGTTGTCTTCTGTATGTCTGCAGCCTTAGTGTAACCAATTTTAAAACTAAGAATTCTTTCTGTATGTGCTACTTTCATCTCAATCTTGCATGTTAGAACTATCAACTTGCATGTTTAATAACTCTTACAGAACAAATTCAATAACTGCCAGAAACCAGTAGTTAGATTTGCCAGGACATCCATATTGTTTTCTTTGAAGAAAAATGTCCTGACAAATTTTGTTATAATGCAGCTCCTCTTGAATAATGTTAAAGAAAGTTCCAACATTAACTTCTGCTATCAGTTCAACAGTAATAGGGCTGTTGTCCTGAATTACGATGTTAGTGCAAGATTCAAGGCAAGAATTTGCAGCCTCAATTGATTGTCTGCTTCGTTCCTTGTTACACACTTACACAACCATTTTCAAACCTTTTTACCCATTTGTAAATTTTCAAATGGTTCAAAAAATTATTTTCATACACTTTAAACATTTTGTGATAAATCACATTAAAAATATAGTCATTAAAAATGGATTAATTCTTCACCCTGATAACACACCTGCACATTCAGCGTTGATTGTTTACAAGTTTCTAGCAAAAATCCTATCACTAACTTTGAACATGCTTCTTTTCGTTATATTTTGTCCCTAGTAACTTTTTTCCTTTTGAAAACAATAAATCAAGAGAAAAAAACCAAAAAGCTTAGTTATCAAGGACTTCAAGGGGTGATTTGAGCTATGGGAAATATGGAAGAAGTACACAGCAAGTAATGGAGAGAATTTTAAAGGGAGCAAAATTTATTTAGCCACAAAATTGTATAAAATACGGTTTCTGTAGCTTCAGTTCATATATTTATTATTGGACAGATATCATATACAGAATTCATGTTTGTATTCATTTTATCCTCAGGCAAAGCAAAAGGTAGGTACTCAAAAGGGAATTTTAATTTGTTTCTGAGAGAAAAATATAAAGAAATGAATGAATGTGTATGGTCTCCTATTAAAGAAAAGTCTTTAACAAAACTGTTTTTAACTTGAAAAAATATAGCTAAACGAGATTACTAAATTTCATAAACAAAAAAATATGTGAAAATTATTATAGTTGTTATTGAAATTATATTATTTTACAATACCTAGAATTCTTCGATCTAGTTTAAAACCATTCCATTCATCTGATCCATCACAACAATCACAAATACCGTCATTAACTCGACTAGAAGGAATGAACGCAGGTTCTGAAATAATACCACAAGCTTTTATAAATTACATAATTAGAACCTTGAATTTAATTACACAACAGTTATTAGAAAGTTAACTTATTTTTCAAAAGAATTATAAAGTTGCTTATTATAATCATCTTGAATTCCGTGATTAAACTATAAGTAATTATTGCATAATTAAGTGAATACTTTTGAACTTAATTGAAATGTGTCGGCAAGTAATTTCAAAAGTATTCACTTAGATGCGCAATAATTACTAATAATATTATTGTAAGTTTTAGAGAAAAGAATTCCAAAATCTTTTTAATAATCACTTTTAAAGATTCTGTATTCCAACAAACTTCAAATACCATTAAATTACTAAGCAGGTCATCATATACAGAATGTTTCTACAAAAGCATACATTTCTAAAATTCCTACGAGCCTAGATGAAGATTTTGAAAAACGTTAGGAGGTCTGTTATATATGACCCCATAGGTTGTAAAATACAATGGTATAGAGCAATGGTTCAAAGTCTGAGCTGCACCGCCATGAATAATTATCTAACATGAAATACTAAACATCAGGATGTACACAATGTTGTAGTGGGTAGAAAAATTATCAACTAGTTGTTTAAAAGTAAAGAGCTGCTAAGCTATATAATACTTGTTTAAATAATATGGTAAAACTCTTATGGCGACTATGTCCATACCTAAGTCAGGCCTAAACTATATGTTTATTGGCTATTTTTATAATTTTAAAGAGTTTTCTAAAAAAATTTACTGGCATGTGTTTGTACTGTATGAAAACAGTAGTAAGAAAAACTTAATAGTTAAAAATTGACTTGATTTCCAACAAAATAATGGTCAATTTTTACAGGGGCTATGCCAGAAAATATTTTTATCTGAAGATAGTTAGGCCTATATATTAACAAAGTTTGGGAATCACTCCTTTGAGAAAGATGTCAACTAGTACTGTGCCAAATCATTAATAAGCTAGATAGATGTTAAAAAATGCATTTAGGCAACAATGACTCAGAAAATGGATGTTGACTCAATTGTAGGTGTCTACAATATTCAGAAAGGACACTCTTTGACAATATTTGATTAGATTATAATAAGAAAAATTACATCCTGACCAATTGGAGCAAGAATAAGGTACACTGTTACAGAGAAATATCTTCTAAGATTTAGTCTTAGTGCACCTTAAGTGCCTAAAAAAAGGAATTCCCAGAACACATCCCTGTCATATATACAGCAAAACAGATGGGTGGCAGATGAAAATATCTTTATAATACCAGCTAATAAAGGTATATTTTGAATGGCATGCCATTAGTTCTTGGATGCTTGCGGCAAAGTAATCAAAGGTTCAATGTTTTGATTAATAAAATATAATCTTTCTATAAAATCATGTATGCATACTATGTACAAACCAGTTAATGATTAAATATGTCATGTTATAGGGGTATATCATAACTCTTGTCTTGTGTAGTGTTAATGCAGTCCCTCAATAATCTGGCAAACATAGGCACTGTTTGATTACTGGGAGGTAAAAAAAAGTACTATCAAAACAAACTTGTACAGAAGAAATTTAAGAAATAAGTTTTCAAAACTAGATAGAAAGGAAATCCCAAATTATAAATAAAACTTAACAGAAGATAAAACAAGCATAAACTTTTTTTTTAAAAATAAAATCTTTTATAAATACCATATTTTTTCTTACATAGACCTGTTTAATTTATCAACTTTATATGTTCTCTACTTATAATTAATAAATAACTCAAAATTTCTCCATAACCATGATAAATTTTAATCACCTATTCAGCCATCCACCTAATTCAGTTTCAAACCAGCCATCCTCTTAGACAACAAAAAACAAACACTGAAGTAGATCATGAAAGTTTGTTTTTTATTGTTTAAGAGGATGGTTGCTTTGGAACTGAAATATAATTATATATAAGGTTAATAAAACGTTATTGTAGTTACAGGAGTTTTGTATTATATATTATAAATTTACAAATACATTGTTTTCCAAAATAGAGATTGTAAAACTTACTTGGATTTGATGGTGACTGATAGGAACAATAAAACTTTCCGTTTTGGCAAGCATTTGTGCCTGGCTCGTCACTTCCATCTAAAGGGCAGTCACAATAATCATCGTTTATTTTTGAATAAATTATTTCAAATTTGTCTTGGAAACATACAAAGTTTCCTTTTGGATTCGGAATATATTTTGAAATGTCAGAAAATAAAACTCCTCTAAGCAAAAGAGTACTTAAAACAGCATCTTCTCTTTTTTCTATCTTGACTGTATTAGTTTTTATTTCGTTTGACTTCAGTTTCACTTTATTAGCTGATGTTAACTGTTCTAAGTTCAGTTTATATATTATTAACACCTGATATGATAAAAACAATAGGCACACCACTAACACAATTACTGCAATTGTTTGAATTTTCTTTCTCTTTAATATTCTGGTGTATAACCATCCCATTCTCAAGCTCTTGAATAATTGAAATAAACAAACAAAAATTATAATATGAAAATAATTTATTAATACATTTTTTATAATCAAATGTCAAAGTAACTGGTTAGGGTAGTTTTGGTTATACAAAATAAGATCACTAATGGTAACATTGAACTTTAAGTAAATGGTTGAATTTGCTATAAGATACATTTATGAATAACACCAGACAATTTATTTTTACATGTTACTTAAAAATAACATTATAAAAAATTAGGTTCTTACATATATATTATATGAAGACCAACCACTATTGTACAGGGATTTTTTTTACAGGGCTCCAAAAATGACTACATGTCCTTAGGCCATATGCATAACAAATTTATATTTTTTACACAAAAGGTTATTTTTTATCAAATTAAAATTGGGTAAAAAATTCAATGCGGAGTAGTAAGAAGTACTACATCTGTGTATCAACAAACAGCCTTACTACATACACAAATATTTAAATATACCTATAAAAAACTTGCAGTTTTGTGTTGTACATCTTGAGGTTTTTATAAAAATTACACTTGTTTGTATTATCTTGGTAAAAAATCACTACTTACTGATTTATACTAAAAATGGGCTTACCTAGCGTGAAACGCGTCTGCTGAGTAAGTCAATAAGTAGTTGTTTTTTTCTAAGATAATACAAACAAGTGTAATACCTATAAAGTCTCCAGTTAGGATGGATTTGATTGTAATTTTATACATTACTATATAGCTATATTAAAATATACCTGAAAAGTGTCCAGTCAGGTTAGATTTGGTTGTAATTTTATAAAACATTATCTAATTCGACGTCTACTTCCGGGGAGTAATGGTTTTTGATAGATAATGTCACGTGATTCCTATTCTAGCCTTACATGTTTACATTCGTTTGGTTAAATGTATAAAATACAACCAATTCTATCATGACTGGATACTTCATAGGTATATTTCAATATAGGTATAAAACACTAACCTTCCGTGGTAATAACAAAAATAATAATTATCAATATAACTTCAGGACATATTTTTGATTCATTTTATACGCATTGCATTGAAAATGAGGAATCTGCATTTTTACCAATCTTAAATAACATATGTACAATAGTGGCTTCCATATAATACGTATAAGTACCAAGAATTATTTTAAATGGTTCAAACTAAAATTATCTTTTAAAATTTGAAAAATAAAACAACTATCATTTACCAATAAACTTAAACTGTATATACTCAAAGTTTCTAAATAAAACAACACTATTTTGTATGTCATTACTATTTAGCTATATTAAAATATAACTATAAATTAACAATTCAGACAGGTTTGGTTATTTAAAGCTATTCTCTACATAATAGTATGGTATGACATAGTAAGCAGTAGAATCACTCGTTAAATGAGAGGCAAGATGACAACTTGAGTTTTAACTACTTGTTATGGTTTGCAAATGTTAAAATCACCATTTGTTTCATGCATAATACTTTTCCAAATGGTATTAGAATTCTTTTCCTTTTCACATGTTACTCAAATATGTTCTAAATAACTACCATGTAATTTCATGCTCTGCAAAACAAAAGTAATGGTTAAAACTGTATTTTTAAAATGTGAAACAATTTCATTCAAAATACAGAATACAACGATTAGGTTAGGATAGATTAGTTAAATCACTTGCTTTTTGTTTTAAACATGTCAGAGTAACAAGTGTAAAGGTGTTATTTAACTTTAACTTTTACCTACAACCTCTTTGCACTGTTAACTTGTGTACAAACAATTGCTAAAATTCTATATAAATTAAACGTTTGAGTACAAACAATTGCTAAAATTCTACTTAATTTAAATCACGTTTCAACACCAAACATTTTTCTACTAAAAATGGTACACATAATATGGTACATAAAATGGTACACTATTTTGTTTTTAGTTAGTATACATACCTACGAAAATCATTGACAACGAGGTTATGTGCAATGATTTTGGAAAAGTGACTCACTTAAAAATCAAAACACTTGGATAAAAACTTCAACGCCCTCTACCATTATGATTAGAAGTACGATAATATAGTTCGTTGTAACTTCATAATATTAGATGTAGGCTATTTATTGATTATACACGTGGCATCGATATAATAATGGTCGACTATGATATAATCCAATAATAATTATATCTGGAAATTTAGAAAATTCATAGGACAAATTATAAAACCTGTTGCAAAACCACTTTAATCTTATATTTTGGAAGAAAACAAAAATGACTATAAGCTCAACGTTTCTTTATAATAATGAACACTCGTAATGTCATTACAATATAGCAAACAAATATTTGGTTAGAATAAAATTATAAAAAAGTGTGATATCTTGTTATTAAGTGATATTCAATGTAGTTACTATACTTCTCGAAATCTCGTTGTTCATGACACGCTGGTCATTACACTTTGAAATTACTTGCGACCAGACATTAACAACTTAAATTAATAAAATATTTGGTCGCAAGTAATTTCAAATTGTAATAAGTAGTTACTATACGTTAATCTTCATCGCACGGAACAAGGTGGCCGTGTTTTTTTACTCAGTAAATAAATTAAAATTTATTTATTTAAAAACTAAATATTTCCTAATCAAATGCTTTTAGCTTTATGACATAGTTGTATTATAATAGAATATTTCATAGGGCTCTTTTTCGTAACAAAATCTTGATTTTATAAAGTTTTAAGTGTAGTGTGAAGTGAGTTGTGTTATTTTTTCAAGTTTTTATTGTTGGCTCATCAGCAAATTTTCATTACTTTTTTGTAATTAGGAGGGGTTTTCTTCATCACCAGGTAATTGTTTAAATGTAGCAATAATGTCTGGATAACCTTTATTTACCATTTTATTACTTGCATGAACTTATCTATAAAGTAGATTATTTTAAACGTCTTTAACAAAATAGTAAAATAATAAATTTATGAGGAAATTGATAAAATTATTCTAACTTTCTGATACAAACTTTCTTGACTTGATGAAGGCTCTGATATTGTCTGTAATGAAATATTCTTGGAAAAAAACTGTACAATTACAGAATCAGAGATAATGCGTATAAAATAATCTCTAAGACACTTAAATATGTTACGGTAGAAAAAAAACTTGTAAAAAACTGAGTTACGGTCTGAGTTGACAATGGGATGCAACTCTTGAAACGGCCGTCTTCAAAAATTATAAAAGTAAGTGGTACTATAGGCAAGTGTAACATATTTACAAATGTTTTTAGTTAAACACTAGTAGCTTCTAAAGATGGAATCAACTAATAAATATTAATAATCTCTAGTTACCTGTCTAACAGTCAACCATGAGTAGAAGTAAATGAATTTATTAGTGAATTAAAAAAGATAACTACAGGGATTTCCCAAAGCACTGTCTTGGGTGATCTGTTTTTCATACAATAAATTAATGATTTGTTATGCACAATACTAGATGATGTAATGCTATCTTTCGCTCAAAATACCACAGTAATATGTACAGACAAGACTTGGTTGGTAGTTGCAGACAAAAATGAGTAGCTATTTGTAAATTATAATAGATAAATGTGCATTATAAATAAAACGAAATACCTTATATTCCTATCTAAGAAAATACCAAAATTATGTTAATAGATATACACAGAATTATATATTATGCCTTTTTCCAAAGCATAGTAAGCTACAGAATTATAGCTTGTAGCTTATATCCTGTAATAATTAACAATCAATTATTGCAAAGATTAAAAGTTATAACAAAAATATCCCATCAATTCAGATTAACTTTTGCTTTTAATTTTATTTGCTTCCATTATGGTGAAAGATAAATATTTAAATTGTAAGGCAGCAGCAAGCAAAACAGTCATATTAAAGTGATTATGATACATAACTGTTGCCATAATTATATTAAAGTATTACAGAAGTTGTCTCTAAAAAAAACCAAATTATAGCATAGATTTCAGCAAATAAATAATATATATATATATATATATATATATATATATATGTGTGTGTGTGTGTGTGTTTGTGTGTGCTTGTATGTGTGTGCGCGCGCGTGTGCGTGTGCACGTGCGCGTGCGTGTGTGAGTGTGTGTGAGCGTGTGTGTGCGCGTGTGCATGCACGTGTTCGTGTGCGTGTGTGTGTGTGCGCGTGTGCGTGTGCGTGTTAATCAGTGCTGTATTAAATTAATAATATGATAACACATTATCCTACAACCTGCACAGTAACTATATTGTCTTTCTTGTCTTTTTGTTTGTTTTAAATACGATACAATTTAGCCTGATATCCTGTAATTTTGCCAACCGTGAATACCGAACCCGCGAATAGCGAGGGAGTACTGTAGTATGACAAAATAGTAGAAGCTCTATACAAATATGACTTAGAAATCTACAACTTAGAATTAGGCCACACGTCCTTACTCCCAGTATTTCCAAATTTACACACTGTTCAGCAATACCGCGAGCAAGGAGGCATGGCCTAATTCTCAGTTGTAGATTTCTATGCTAAATTTGTATAGAGCTTCTAGTACCTTGCCATAAGAACATACTATACTAAAATAGTATAGCGCTATACTACATTTGCATAATATTGAGTGAAAATATTACAGACTTTGCATTGCATCTTAAAATAGGTTTGATACGCATTTTGTTAAAGGAGCCCCGTTTCTTTTCGCGTTTGTTCTCTGATTGCATACCACCGCCATAGGTGTTAATTATTAGAATTTTATTGTTTTGAATATAATCAACTATATTGTAATGTTTTTTTTACATTTTAATTTGGATTTTAAATATTTCAAATATTTATAATTTTATTACGTTTTTGTATCGTAGTTTATAGGGTTTTTCTCTCTATTTGTATATTTAAATCCATAGCTACATATGCATAATTTTGATTAACAGGAAGGATTTTCTGGTATTTACTGTACTATGTGTTATAACTGTATAAAACAATTGTGACGTAATGTTTAATTCAAATAAATGAAACCTCTATACCACAAATAACTTTTTCACTTATTTAAAACCTTATTAGCATTTCTATTGCATATCAATCATCCTCAGAGGTAATTTACAATAAAAATACAGTAAATTGTTATATACAATTTTTATTGTAAATTACCTGGAAAAACGTTATTTGTGGTATAGAGTTTTAATTTATTTAAATTATAATACTTGTAATAATATTGCTATGTAAGCTTTTGAAATTTAATAAATAAATTAAAAAAACTAAAATTATAACTATTAAAATTTAAGTTGGTTGAAGTAACAGTTTTAACAGTAACACACCACAAAACACAAATAAATTTTATGCTGCATACTTACCCAGCTAGTAGCAGGGTAGCAGGAAAGGGTCCTGAGCTAAGAGCCCATAAGAAAAGGGTTACCCAGCAAGAGTCCTTCCATAGGGCTTATATGTAAGTGATAAACATTTCAGGTAAAAAGCTGCAGGAATTTATCGTTAAATAATTACATAAATTTGAATGAAAATCATTACGATTAAACAATAAAAAATAGTGTTTTTCATATTTATAATCTTCTACTGTTTATTTAGGGATTCAAAATAAATACTGTACTTAAAATATTTTCAAAATGATTTAATAATCAATTTTAGTACTCACTCTGATTCAATGACATACACTAGCCTGGAACTCATGGACGTCAAAGGAATATTGGTGCCCTCTTCTCTTAAAAAAAAATTAAAACCTAATTAACTGGTTTGTCTCTAAACTCTTTCTCTAAGTTCCTTGCATTCAAACTTTGAACTATTTTTGAGCTTCATAATGCATTAAATATGCATGTATGTTGTAGTAAACAACCAGCATTATCATTAAGTACCTTAGAAAGTCAGCTTGTCGTGTTTTCGTGAACCATAACCTCTTTGTGATACTGAATAGGTCCTTTTGGAACCAAGCATGGGCCTGGTAACATTTTTTTTCGTAAAAGGATTTATGATTTTTTGATTCTCTTAAGGTTTTCGGCTACAGGAAAGCGTTTGTCACGGGTCTCAACCTTGGGAAAATTCAGGTTTCCCCCAGTGGCTTCTAGAGTTCCCACCCTGGACACGCCTTTTTCTCGTCCAAGGAATTTTGATTTTTTAAAATTACTTTGGGGGTTTTAGGCCACGGGAAATCGATGGCATTCCAATTTACAAAGCTCAAAATTAGAGTCAAGTGAACTAAATTTGTTCTTAATTTTAATACATTCCAGATTTAAAAAATACTCAATGTGAAATAAATTTAAATATGTGTAAAGAGCTGTATTATTTTGGAAATAAAGTTAAAGGCTTCCAAGAAATATAAAGATCTTGAAGGAAAAACATTTTTTATTTTCATAAACTAAAATTCTAGAAAGAAATGTCGACTCTACGAGACGTCTTTGAAAGTTAGTTAAAAACGTTATCCTTCATTACAAACTAAAGTTATCTACAGTAGAACCTTGATTATCCAAACTCGAAGGAACCATGGGTAATAGAATAGTCGTTTAATACGAATTATGTAAAAATCGAGAGGAGAATGTATAGTGAAAGAAACGAAATTAAGGAAAAATGTGAAATTTGCATACTCTATTATCAAATGCAAAAATGACGTATGAATAAAAATAAAATATGAAAAAGAAATAGGTAAAATTGAAAATGTATTTTAATGCTGTAAGAACAAGCCGAGAGACAAAACATGTATACGTAGGCCTACTGTATATTTTTTTCTCTTCTTCGGCCAACCCGAAACCCGGTTAGTCGGGAACTCGATAAATGTTCACTGCAGGAAATTAGCGCTGTTGCCACGTGTTGAACCGGCCTCGCAATGAATGGTCGAAAGTCCCTAGCCGCTGAGCACTAATGGGCAACCCTGAGTGAAGTGTTGCCGAGTTCAAGCGTCAGGCTGACAGTTTTATCACCTGTCCATTACTCGTATTCTTTTTAATCACTTAAACAATAGTTTATGACTATCCTAACTTTAAATTTATTAAATTTGTTAAAACTTACAGACAGAACGTTTTCAATAGCTATGTGGAGATCTTCATCAGTGTCTTCTGCTTGGAGATGTTGGGTCAAGCGGTGACGGTTTTAAAAGGTAGGTTTTCGATAGTATCAAAGAGTATGCGTGATTCGTATTGTTATGTTTGTACTTTGTGTTTTTGTGTGTCTGTAAATTTCATATTGTTCTAGTGTGTTGAGATGTGGTCCTTTTTTGTTGATGTGTAGGATTTCTAGGTTATAGTAAATGTCTGTATATTTGTGTCCTGTTTCTTTTATGTGATTGTAAAATGTTAAGTTGGTGTTCTGTTTGTGTTCCTCGACTCATTGTTTAAAACTGCGACCTGTTTGTCCAATGTAGAATTTGTTACATTCGTCGCAGTTCAGTTTGTATACGCCTGGTGCTATAGTTTATCTTTGTTGTTGGTGTTGTG